>BQKN01060702.1:15971-28288 GCA_022839385.1 Asparagus kiusianus | reverse complement strand
TATTTGATTGGTAAAGTACCCTCTTTGAAACCAAGGCAACTGATGATATGATTTTTATCAGCAATATCAACTCCACTAAAGAAAACAGAAGACTTTTCCTGGTTTGCTTCAAGCCCTGAAATATCACTGAATTTGACCATGCACTGGTGTAGCTTTTGAACAGAGTAAATATCACCTTTACAAAACAGCAACAAGTCATCAGCAAAAATAAGATGAGTGATTTTGAGTTTCTTGCACATATGATGGTATTTAAAGAGCCTATCTTTCTTAAGAATGTCCAAGCTTCTAGATAGATATTCCATGCCCAATATGAATAGATAAGGAGAGAGAGGATCTCCTTGTCTCAAACCTCTTTGACCTCTGAAATAACCATGAAGAGAACCATTTAAAGAGATTGAAAATGTTGGGCTAGAGATACATGTCATGATTCTGTCAATCAAACATTCTGGAAAACCCAGTCCCTTAAGCATTTTCCCCAGAAATTTCCAACTGATGGAATCAAAGGCTTTTTTGATGTCAATATTTAACATGATTCTTGGAGAAATATACTTTCTTCCATAGCCTTTGACTAATTCATGAGCCATCAAAATATTGCTAGTGATTTGTCTACCATTAACAAATACACACTGAGCCTCATTTACCAAATACCCCATAACAGATTTCACTCTATTAGCCAAGATTTTTGATATGATTTTATATAGGCTATTGCAGCAAGAGATTGGCCTGAAGTCAGATGGAGTTTTTGGACATTGAATCTTAGGTATTAGGGTGATAGAGGTAGAATTTACCAATCCCAAAAGCTTTCCAGTTTTAAATAAATCCAAGATGGCTAAAGTGACTTCATCACCTACAATTGACCAGGCCTTTTTGAAGAAAGAAATACTATATCCATCAGGGCCTAGAGACTTATTTTCAGGCATAAAGAAAATGACTTTGCTTATCTACTCTTTAGAAATAGGTTTTGAAAGCAAACTAACATAAGTGTCTGTTAAACATGCACCAGATTTTATTACTGCAATATCAAGTTCATATGTAGCAGTCTCCCTTCCCATGAGATTCTTGTAATAAGATACAAATTCTTGAGCAATATCTTCTCCATTGGTAATTCTTTGCCCCTGACCATTATAAAGAACTAAAACTTTGTTGTGGTGCCTATTGATATTTATGATGGAATGGAACAGGCTGGAGCATCTGTCAACTTTGATATTCCAGGCTATCTTTGCTTTTTGTTGGAGAAAGGACATTTCACTGTCAAATAACTTGTTGTATTTAGCAATATAATCTTTTTCCTTGACAATAAGAGATGGACAAATGTAAAACCCCGAATAATTTCTATAGTATATATGTATACTCATGTGTGAATTATCTATAGTAAATGTTTTCCCTTGTGACGAATAACCATATAAATATAAGATATATATGTTTATCAGTGTTTGGGAACCCAACAGGTATATACAAGTGAGAGAAATCGAGTGAGTTGGCGATCAGTAAGTCAAATGCCCTCAGCAGGCATTTTAGTGCTGATCGGTCGACCGACGCGGTCGACCGATCAGCGATCAGAGGGTTGTTTCAGGTTTTGGGGTCGGGTTTTGTTTTCTTTGGGCTATTGGGTTTCGGGTTGGGTTGGAGAGCTGGTATTTATACCAACTCAACCCAAGTGAGATCCTGTGAACCCCAGACCCAAAACCCTAGCCTCCCTCTTCTTCCTTCAACCCCAGCTTGGACTTGGGAGATCTGGAGCAGCTCTTGGGGATATTTTTCAGCAGGATCTGGGTTTTCTAGCAAGGGGATCAACCTATTTCGGATCTAGGGCTTCCCTCAGCACCCAAGGCGAGTATCATCTCGCCCAATCCCTCACCCCCTTTGTTTTACTGTTTTATGGTGATTTTTTTTGAGATTTCTGATGAACCCAACAAGTAATTTCGTACAAAAACAAGTTCTTTATAGTAGGAACTTTACGAATCGACATCTCATGTTATTTTCTGAGATTTGGATCTTAAAGTTTATCTAACAGGAGTTTAAAACGCTTTCAGAACCCATTTAAACGTTTTGGTTTACTCCTTAATGATTTTGATTATTAAAAGAGTAGTTTTTTTTGAAACCTGATTTTGGTTGTTTATATTCAGTATAATGTTGGGTTTGTTTCAGCAAATATTATCGTAAAGAAAATCAAATTTTTAGTTCCAGGTTTCAGCAGCTGACAGAACCCAGGCAGGGTTCTGTCCGCTCAGCGGTCGACCGACGCGGTCGACCGCTGAGCTCGAGTTAGGGGTTCGGTCGACCGCATTTGGATTTCGGTCGACCGAAGCATTTTTCGGTCGACCGCGTTATTTTTCGGTCGACCATCCTGACTTTGTATCAGAGCTCGGTCGACCGGACCGGTCGACCGACGATTCTCTGTTGCAGACTTCCAGTTTTTGTATATCTGAGTGTTTTTACTCCTAGTCGGGGGTTTGTTTGGTCTATCTGACTATGATAATTAGTCCCACTACGTTCCATGCATAATAGATGACCCGGGGTGTAGATTTGGGACATATATACTATTTTGGTTGTGAGATTTATGAGCAGATTTCACTATATGAGTTATAGTGCTCTCTTATTGTTTCCACAGTCCTCGTGTTGGACTATAATCCATAGAAGTCCTCGTGTTGGACTATAATCCCTCGCAGTCCTCGTGTTGGACAATTTGGCACTTAATCCATGAGTTGGGAATACTACGATAGTTAGCTTTTGTTTCGGACATGGTTTGTAACCCGGTGGGTGATCATTATACCACATTTCACAACATGATGAATACGTAAATTTTGGTATAACACTTGTGTAGATTTTGACATGATATACATGTAAGTAGTAATATGATATTCATGTTGGTTATGTCATAGCACAATTTTTGTACTCTGGTGTTTGTTGTTGTTTTTCTTCTACTTTTGCTACAGTATTTGAACATCGGGTTTAGTATTTAGGAGTTTATATTTTTGAGATATAAGGTATATACATGAGGGTTTCCTTGTTTGGATTATTTCGCTCGACGTACCTATTCTCGTGTTATAAACCTCTAAATACTAAAACCCTCCTTAGTGAGATTAATAAATTTTAGATCTATCATATATTATCTGTATTTTCTTAAACAACGAGCCCTTTCCCTTGGGGTTGGTTGTGATGTTACTCGCTAGCGCTTTGACGCTCGTTGTCCCTCCCCCTTTCAGGTCACGAGCCAGGAGCACGGAGTGTCGCAGGTGAATAGCGGATCACTTTAGTGTTCAGCTTTTACATTTTTGTTATGTATTTTGTATCTTGAGCTCCACTGTAGTAGGTGATTAGACATTGAGGACTATTTCATAGAAGTTGTAAAGGCTGTGTGCCTTATTTCATTTTTGGTCAGATGTTTGTATTTTGTATTTTATATCTATTTGATCATTTAGATTTCATCAGTCATTCGAGTATTATCTTTTACTTGCTTTTGTACCTACACCTGTTATTGATTCTACTAGATAGATGTTAATTGTGATGGTGAAACATGTTATTACACGGTGTGGTGCATGGCAGGTTTGACATTCTTGGTTTCACCTTGGACTGCAGCCTTGTGTGAACCCAGGGGCGTCACAACAAAGAGGTTGCATTTGAAGATTAACTTGAGTTTCCTCCAAATCATGTTTGGCAATCAGAACTTTTTCACTGATGTTACTGAAAAGCCTCTTGTTGAGGTCCTTGAGGGAGCTTTTCAACAATTTCAACTTAGTACAGACAGAAAACATTTTATAGCCTAGAATATCAGTTTGCTAAGTACTAGCAACAGTAGGTAAGAAACTATCATGTTTAGTCCACATATCAAAGAACTTGAATGGTCTTTTGCCTTGTAAACTTTCTTCAAACATGGACACCAAAGCAGAAGAGTGATCAGAAAAACTAGGGAGAAGAAATTCTACCTGACTAGAATTATAGTTGCTCATCCATACATCATTTATCAAAGCTCTGTCCAACTTACACCAAATCTTGGATGAAGCATCTTGCTTGTTGTTCCAGGTGAAGAAACAACCAGAAGATTTGAGGTGATTTAGATGGCATTTATCAATGAAATCCCTAAAATCAAGGAATTCAGACTCAGTTAGAGTATAACCCCCTAACTTCTCATAATTGTTAATCACAGAGTTAAAATCACCACGTAAAAACCAAGAATTGTTCCCAATTGACCGATGCACATATTGTAGGTCAGACCATAAAATCTTCCTAGCTTCCATATGATTTGAACCATAAACTGTAGAAATAACACTTTAAAATCTCCCATCCAGAGATTTAACTGAACATGTTACATGTTGAGTGGTGGAATGCAGTAGATTTATATCCAGGATGTTTGGATCCCATAGGATTAGAATTATGGCCTTTCTATCACTACTAGCATTAGAGATCCAATTCCAATTTTTAACAATTTTCTTGACAACAGATGGTACTTTCCTTTCACTAATTTTTGTTTCCAGTAAAGCTAAAAAGAGATATGATATTGAGATACAAACTGCTATAAAAGATGTTGCTTAGAGGACTTGTTTAGGCCTCTAACATTCCAAAAGGAAAAATTCATTAGTGCAATCTCTCACTATCAATTGTAGAGGGATTAATGTCCTCAACATCTGCCTCTAGATAAGAGAAAGAATTATTTACTAGGGTAACAACATTTTGCTTCTGATTTTTCCTTTGAATTTGAATCCAGTGGTTATCAACCAGAGGTGTACCCTTACCTCCTCCAGATTCTGGTATCTGAGTATGTTGGTTATTGTTGAGTTGACCATAGTATTTGGCTAAAGGACAATGCTTTAACTTGAGAATTATTTTGCTAAAACCAAGGTGCTTTTGCTGGTTGTTTTCCTTTTGCTCCCTCTCTGCTACCTACCTAATTGGGGGTAGGTTTAGTTATCAGATTTAAAATTTAGAACAAATTTTCAAAACAGCCTCATTTTATTTTTTTTTATTTTTAAATTCGACCTAATTTTTTTATTTACCAAAACCGATCCGTTTTTTGCCACGTCAGCCTAATCATCCTCCTAAATAGTCAGGGTTGCCAACCTCAACTATTTAGGATATAAAATTTTAGGGTTTAAGGCTTCTAATTAGGGTTTAACACCCTTCTAAATAGTCGGGTTGACAACCCGGACTGTTTAGGAGGGTGATTAGGCTGACGTGGCAAAAAACGTGTCGGTTTTGGTAAAAAAAATGGATCGATTTTTAAAATAAAAAATAAAATGGGGCTGCTTTGAAAAATTGTTCTTAAAATTTATTCTAGGAAGTTTTTATATATGCATCATGTGTACTTGAATGTAATGGTTGAATAACATTACATTTTTTAATATTTTCTGTGCAGAAATTGAATCCGACTCGATTATCCATTCAGCTGATGGAATACGGACATGAAAAACCTGAAGTGACTGATGTTTCTATAGACCCTAATTTTAATGCTTACTTGCATTATGAGTTCCATGCAAGTATTTCAGACGAGGATTTTAATTGTGTCTTAATGAAAAGGTATTTGAAGTTGTCTATTTAAATCTTGAGGTTTTGTAATAATTGTCAATCTTGATAATATGACAAATCCACAGGAAAAAACACAAATTTAGGGATGATGATATTGCCGAAGTTATGGAGGGGGTTCAAGTACTGAATGGTCTCGAAATTAAAATATCTTGTAATTCCTCAAAGGTAAGTAGTAATGGAAATACAGATATATACTTGTAGGCGTCAAAAATTACCTATAGGTCCCCACACGCGTCTCAAGATAGAGAGAAAACAATGAACATTGCTATCCAAGTCACAAAAGCTTATTTGATGTTGACAAGCGCATGAAGTGAGTCGACAGACCGTGTGAAGCAACGGAACTTCAGAATAACCAAACACGAACTGATCGGGAGCTACGCGTTGCTTAAAAAAGACGAAGAACCCCTCATGTCTCATCTACTTCACATGTGATTCAACCATGGGATCTTATAGATCTCCTTATTAGCTTTCCAATGTATCTTGAACCAAGTAATTTTGAGTTCGGACGATGAAGATACGACGGAAACGGACGGAACGTGTAAACCAAGTTCAGGCTAAAGTTTGGCCAAGACACCAAGTGGTGTCTCGACCAATGCTTGGCCAAGACACAAAATGGTGTCTCGGCCAATGCTTGGCCGAGACACCAAATGGTGTCTCGGCCGAAGCAAGGCCAAGACACCCACGAGTGTCCGCAGTCCCCGAAATCTGTTTTTGGCTGTTTTGAGCCGTTTTTTCGACCATTAATCGTCTGGATTTGTTCCAACTGATAAGATATCATCCAAGAACATGGTTAAGTGGTTACAACTGAGGATAAGAGTGAATCAACAGTTCTTATCTGAAAACAGAGCTCCCGAAGCCTATAAATACAGCCCCAGAGCCTTTATTTTTGAAGATCTGGAATTCTCGAGCGTCGGCGAAGCCCTGCTGAATTGAGGACTGAAGAGTCACAAATTTTAGAGAGAAGAAGGAGACTTCAGCAAATTCTTTAGCATAAATAAGAGGAGTTCGTCATATCTGCAGCCCGGTTCTTTTCCTTGAGATTGTCCTGTTGCGATGATCTTAAGAAGAGTGGTTATCTCGCTGTTGCCGAGATAATTACTTCGGTTTCTTGATTCCCTCACAAATCAACGAAACTTCGGATTAGATCTGATTGTTCGGTAGTCCACGGATTAATCCCGGCACAGGAAAAGATGCCACGCAAGCAGAAGACTGATAAACGATCTCTGCGTTTGTTTTGACGAGAATTGTACTTTTTATTTTCATTGTGTAAGAGTATTATAAAAAGACTATCTTTTTATTTTTATTGTAATAACTAAAGTTGTAATGAATACCTCAATGAAGAAAATAATTTTCTCTCCAAACAAGCTAGCGACCACAGTGGGAGCCAACAGTCTCATCACTGAGGCTGTCATGCCGCAGCCGACGATCAAGATCCCCGTGGCTGAAGAGGTCAAATACGAGTTCGACCAACAGAAGTTTGAGGAGTATGTCTCCTCCTCCTCCTCTCCCTCTAGGTCCGCCTCTCCTTGCAAGCGTAGGAAGATCTCCTCCTCCCGAAAAAGCCGCTGGTCTTCAGATCTGAGGACTCAAGAAGGTGATATCCACACTACCGCTACTGCAGATGCACCTCGCAATGATCCGCCAGCATCCAATGAAGCCAGATGTGTAGATCTGAAATCCTCTTCGATCAAGGAGTCGACTGCTGAAGACGCGCCAACTCTATCAAAGAGAGCACATCAAAGGCAACGCCAACGCGTCGCGCGCCAATTCGCCAAGGCTTTAGGTCAAGTGGACGGACTCTGTTATCAAGCGGATCTGGAGTTTAGGAAGCTCCAAGTGGCTAAGCCATCTCCATAGCAAGCTTTGCGAACCTCCTCCCAACCACCTACTAACGAATGAGTTAGTGTCAAACGGAACCGTTCCACTCTTGAGAAGCGCATTCAGAAGCGTCGCGCACTTCTTGCACATGCCCAGATCCTTGTGCGAAAAGCACAAGAAATGCAAAAGAAAGAGGCAGTTAAGAGATCGTCGAGATCCAAACAAATTTGGATGACAAAGGCCAAATCAACGCCTAAGGCAAAAGCAAGCAACGTTGTTCCCCAACCTTCGTCAACTTCGGATCCCGCTCCTTCTGCCACCACACCTTCGGTGAAACCCTACGGTGATGTGCACTCTCCAAATTTAGAATTCAGTTGAAGGGTCGCATGGGTCCTTTACACGAAAATCAAGGCAAAGCGCCTGTTAAGGAACGTTTGGGACCTATGAAAGAACCCCGAGCAACCATCCAGACTGGGGGTCGTACGCGACATCCTAACAAGTTGACTCCCGTAACTACCCATGTAGTGATGCCTGCACAAAATCAGGAGCCCGTTAAAATTTTATCGTCACACGGTTGTGATTCTAAACGTGTGACTCCTACTAAAGCCAATAAAGTACTACCTATTCAGAAGAAGATGTACCGAACAGGAGACAACGTTCCATCTGAGGAATCAAACCAACAGCAGATAGGTTGCTCTGACTGCAATGTTAATGAGTTGTACTATCGGGCTGGGGGTACGAATAAATCTCGAAAGAGAAGTACCAGGGAAGCGGACTCTTACTGTTCGTGTACCAAACTTAACAGGGCAGTATTATCAATGTGTAGCTACCCCAAGACCTCTCCATAGAGGGTCTTGGTATTTGAAAGGATCTCTACCAGAATGTCCAAGTCCAAACCAAAGTGTTTCCATAGAAAAAGATCAGCTACGCAAGATGAGGGAAGAGCATGATCAATATATATGAGCCTTGTCGAATCAAATGAGTGAATCCAGTCGTCGCAACGATGTTAGTCAAGCAGTTAGCGATTTAGATATGGATGAACACCTCGATGTAGATAACCCTCCCATTGACCAAAATGCTGGGAGTGGACCCATTGAGAATAACAACGTCAAGGGTGGTCCCGCCAATGATGACAACACTGGGGGTGGCCCCATGTAGGCGGTAACAATTACCTTTGCAGATAAGCCTGAAATCGCCAGCACACCTGTGTAGATGTGAAAACTAGGATCACCCCTATGCTTAACTCGCTAGCACGAGCCAAGAGCACGCAATCACCAAATTCACCCACGCAGCTGACGATCCACCAGGCGATCAGAAACTCGCCTACACACTTGACTTGCCTGCACGAGTTAAGTTTACTCAAGAGCCGAACCCACCTGCGTGCCCAGACGATCAATCGGGAGATCAACATTCTAACCACAGACTCGCCAGGGTACTTAGAGGCCGTAATATCATGTCCAGTGATGGGCCTTCCTGTTTCGCATGATGTGAAGAGAAGGAGCACAGTACTTCAAGTCAATCAAGCAGTCGTCCACAGTACGAATGACCAGTCAGATCCATGCAATCGCCAAACTTGCCTACATGCTTGACTCGCCCGCATGAGTCAAGATCATCCAAGTGACTGAAATTCACCTGCTTACTCGACCCGCCTGCACGAGTCAAGGGCTGAATTCGCCCGCGATAGAAGAACTCGCCGAACCCGCCAAAGTACCTAGCAGCAACAATATCACGTACATGGATAGGCTTTCCCGTTTCCCATGACGTGAGGGGGAGAAGTACAGTGCTCCAAGCCCATCACACGGCCACTCACGGTACAAGTGAGAAGCATGGTATCTCCCAACAGTACATGGTTACATCCCATCATTTAAGGGAGCGACCATGCCATCTCTCCTCTATTTAAGAGCCTCTCATGGCTATAGTAATGAGGTTCGTAGTTAATTGATTAATTCGATTAGTTAGCCGGACCATTAGCTCTCAACTCTCGTCTGCGTTGACGACAGGCTCTTTGCATGATCTTTGCACTGTAGCATCTTCTCCTAGCTTCGGGCCCTGACCGCCGCTGAACTCAAAAACTTGAACTCGACTAGCACGAGCTTCTACTATGCACTGAAGCTCATCAACAACCTAGATCAAATCGTCAAAGGGAAGCAGACCGGTGCGAGAACCGAGCGAGATGTCCTATCGCTACCAAAGTCCCCACGTTAAACAAGGAGGGCCTACCCTCCGCTTCTGCTGTTATTTCGATTCATTTGTTTGTAATAAGCTTTTCTTATCAATACAAATGAAACCCCTATTTTGGGAAATTAAAATTTACACCTACAGAAGTTGGCGATCACAGTGGGAGAAGCTATTTCCTCAACCGAAATGGTGATAGCGTAGTTCGACAAGGTTGCTGTCAGGATGACCGTGGAGTCCCTAGAAATCAACTTCGACCAAGCCAGGTACGAAGAGTACTTATCTTCATCCTCCTCTGGGGGCAATGCATCCCGCAAACGCCACAGAGTCATGCGTAGAGGCTGACCTCAAACGGTCAAAGCCTCAACGCCTGAGGACTCTATCAGAGTCATGTCAGGGGAGCCTATTCCCTCCAAATTGGTCAAGGTCAAGCCAGAGGTCAAGAACACAGAGCAAAGGGCTGCCAGATGGGTCACCAAACGACCCTCCCGGACCCCTGCTCAGGAAGAGAAGGTGGTTCATCTCGGCGCAGACCACTCCATCATGATCCGCACGGACGCACTGTTCACAGAAAAAATTGTTTTCTTCATTGAAGTCATTGTTTTCTCAAGCAACTATTTTTTGATTACAAAAGATCCGGTCTTTTTATAAGATTCGGTTACAACAAAATCAAAGAAAAATCAAAAGATTACAACTTTCCTTTTTTGTAGAACAAATCGCAAGATCCTGTTTTGCGGTCTCTTGCTTGTGTGGGTTCTTCGCCTGCGCCGGGGTTAATCCGTAGACCACCGTGTGATCTAGATCCGGTCGGATCTACACAGTATGACGGGTGCTATTTCATGAAGGAAATAACAGCCGGGGGGATTAATTCACCAAGGAAATAATCGCCCGAAGTAATCGAAATCGACCAAGCGAAATCGATACTCTTCTCGGGATCAAAAACCAAGTTTTGATCCGGAGGGTAGCCGTGTAGATCTCAGATCTGATCTCTCTCGAACTCCTGCCTTATTTAACGTGGATGATCGCCGAGAACCAGATCTGAAAAGTGCAAGTCTTCAAAGCTTCAAAACTCCAAGGTTCAGATCTTAATCCAGCAGAGCTTCGCCTCCAAAAATTCCAACCTCCAAAACAATGAGCCACTAAGCCTATTTATAGGCATTTAGAACCATATCTGGGCTCAGATCTGGGCCCAGATCTGGGCTTGGCCTAGGTGGCTCGGCCACCGAGCCACCTCCTGGTGGTGGCTCGGCAACCGAGCCACCCCTAGGTGGTGGCTCGGCCACCGAGCCACCCCTAGGTGGCTCGGTGAGCCACCTAGTGTTTCCGGTAAAAGTTGCTGTTTTCATTACTTGTTCTCTTTTTCGAGATCTGTTACAACTTCAGGCGTTACAACAGAATTTAAATGAAAACAAAAGGATTTACAACTTAAACGAAAATAAACACGAGAGCCCGGTTTGGTACGGTCTCGCTTGCGTGGGTTGTTGGCCTGTGACGGGGACGTCGATGTCCGTGGACCGCCGACTCTTCAAGATCCTTGCCGATAAAATCCGGCAGAGTTTCGTCTATCCGCGTAGGATATAGAAACAGAACCTCGTCGATCCGCGCAAGATCTAGAGGTTATAAGCGTATATCTCGGCTAAAACGAGATAATAGCTCTTCTTAGTGTCACCGCAAAGGAGCAACACTAAGGATCAGAGAGGGGGGGGTGAATGAACCTTGATGAAGAATTCCGACTCCTCACTCCGGCAGGGCTTCGCCGCTTCAGACTTTAGAATGTCGGATCTCGAGGATAATCCCAAGACCGGAAATTCTTCTCCAAGAGCTAAATCAGCGCCAAAATCCAGAGCCTTTCACAATGGAGGCCTAGGGGCTATTTATAGCCAAAAGGAGAGGGGGGGGGCTGATATGGACACCCCTAAGAGGAGAGACACCCCCCTAGGGGTGTCTCGGCCAAGCCGGGACACCCCCCATGGGGTGTCTCGAGCCAGCCGAGACAGCTTCGTGTGTCCCCGGTTCAGCCCGGGGCTGTGCCGTTGTCCCGCCGTTGACTCGCCGTTGACTTTTTGTCCGAACTCGGATTTGGGTGATTTCGGATGCGTTGGAATCGTGACGGCGAGCTCTGTAAGCCCCGATGGTTGGATTATCTGTGGGGTGGTCGAGGCGCAGCGGGCGTTGATCTGATTGCAGTGATAGCGGGGTTTTCGGTCAACCCGTATCCTTGCGATTCTGACATTCTGTCGGTTCACGTAATCCGTCGGTTTGCTTCAGTCGCTCACCGGTGTCATTTGAGCTCTTGTGAACCGGGTGGTGACGTTCGATCGCTGCTCGTTGACACCGAGCTATGTTCGGGGACCTATCGGCAATTTTCGATGCCTACAGATACCCCCTCCAAAGTGTTTCGGACTCGTTTCTTTTTATAGAAGAGCCCGGAATACTTTGGATATGATTGGTCCAGCCTTCAGTCGGCCTAAGGGACCTGTGGTTTGCTTCAACTCTCGGCTCTTTCGATCTTCGGTTTATCCGGTGCTTTGTCGAATAACCAAAGTTGTTCCGGCGCTGCGTTTATCGACTGGCCGTCGTCGGAGTCTCGAGTCTACAGCTGGTGGGTTGAGTTTGGCTCGTGTCATTGAGTTGACTTTCGAACTTGCCACCCCCGTCACATCGTGTTGACTTAGGGGTTGACTTTTTGTCGCAACGCACTGATTAGCGCTGACCTAGGGTTACGCGTTGACCGGCGTTCGCCCTAGGGTTTCGGAACCGCTTGGGTTGACTTTCGTCGCTACGTGTTGACTTTCGTCGCC
>BQKN01060702.1:0-15961 GCA_022839385.1 Asparagus kiusianus | reverse complement strand
GGCGTTGACCTAGGGCTACGCGTTGACCGGCGTCCGCCTTAGGGTTTCGAACCGTCGAAAGGTTGAAGCGTGAAGTTCACGCCTATCTTCAACCACCGGCGAAGAGAATGAACATCGGGGGAATCGAGAAATCGTTCGGGGGCTTAAAATGCTGTCCGGGAGGACAAAATGCTGTGTAGGGGCCAAAAACCCGGGCGAAACACCCCGAGGTGCCTCGGCATTGCCGAGACACCCATGGGGTGTCTTGCAATGAGTGGTCCCCTTTTCCCATTTGTCCTCTTGTGCACATGGTATGGTCCCCCCCCCTCTCTTTCATTTGAATTTCAAAAGAGATTTTCCCCCTTTTTCTTTGTTCCAAAACCGAGCTTCCCCCCTCCTTGGTTTCGGTTTTGTGTGTCCTTCTTCCTCCAACAAGCCTCCTCCATTGATTAATTCCAAACCTCAAGAAAGTTTGGATTTTGGTGGATACCCATTTGTCGGAATCGCATCCTCTCCCAAACGAGGGCTTCAACTTGCGTTTCCGAGCCCGGAGGAGTCTTGGGTAAGACCCCTCTTCCATCCTCCTATCCCTTTTAAAATTTGCATTTTTATGCTTGCAAATAGGCTAGGGGTTATGTATGTATTATACTTTGGAGGGTTTATTGCAAAGAGCCGAAAATTTTGGTGGGTTTATTGCAAAACCGAAAATTTTGGGGGGGTTTATTGCAAAACCGAAACTATAGGTGCTTATTTGCAAAATAGGGCTGAAATCTCGTGGGGGTCTTTGTGCAAACATGAATGGGACTGAATTTTTGTTGGGTTTTGATCCATACTCAAAAATGTGGGGTGCTTTATGCAATGGGATCAAGGAATTGTTTGGAGGGGTTCATTTGCAAAACAGCCCATATAATTTTCTGGGGTCTAATTTGCAAAATAACCACTAATTTGGGGCTGAAATCCTCTGAGTGTAAACCCCATACCCTTGCTCGAATTTTTGGTAAAGGCACGTGGATGCAAAAAACCAAAAGTTCGAGGAGGGGTTTTTATGTAAAATTGACCGAATTTTGCAAAAGAACTTATTTGTAAAATTTGATCAGAGTTATAGGGTACCGGGATGTTAAATGATCGAATGTAATGATCACAACCCGGCTTACGCGTGTCCTTGACCTGAACTTGGGCCTTGAACACGGGGGGTATTTTGGGTATTTCACCAAGATTTTACCGCGAAACGACGATTATCGTCCCGCGTGTACGAAATTCGTAGGTTTAATTAGACTTTAACTATAAAATCCCATTTGTTTATAGGATTTCAAGTCCAAGTGCTTAATTTCCCCTTTTTCGATATTTCGTGTATTATATGTTGTACCTGATGTACTGCTCTTCACTGCAGATTTGAGATGTCTTCCCGTCGTGCTCAGCTTTCCAGGAGTCGCTCCCGCTCGCAGCACAGCGAGGAGGAGGCTCCCGCTGTATCTTCTTCAGCGGCTTCTTTTTATGGGGGTGAGGATTCTGATTTCCTATATCCCGGATTGACCTCTCGCGGGTCATGAAGGAAGAACCGATACCCCTCACGCGGGGGTTAAGGTCTGCATCCCGGATTGACCTCTCGCGGGTTATGAAGGAAGAACCGATACCCCTCACGCGGGGGTTAAGGTCTGCATCCCGGATTGACCTCTCGCGGGTTATGAAGGAAGAACCGATACCCCTCACGCGGGGGTTAAGGTTTCAGACTTGTTTTGCTTTAGCCAATTCAAGTCTTCGGATATATCGGGGCGATCTCGTGTCGTCTTACACCTTATAGGTCGGTATATATTATTACGGTATATACGTGATGATACGTACCGTCCTCTTGGTGTAGGACGCTCGAAATCGTCACTCCGGTTATCCCGCGATTAATCTTGTGACATGAATTTTCTAATTCCATCTTCATGCTCTGTTGCAGTTGATTTTCCCGGGGGTAGTCTCCCTCACCATGCCCCTACCGGTTGTAGCAAGGAAGTGTTCTCTTCAGCTTCCGCTAGGCAGATCATCGATCCCCTTCCACAGTTCGGGCATGATCGTTCAGACGAGTTCCGTCGGCTGATAAAGGAGGGAGGGCGTCACTGTTTACGCCAACTTATCACCGATGCTCCCCTCACCGCAGATGCCACTTCTACTGAGGCTTTAAAGAAACCAGATTTCCTATTCGGGGATCGCATCGAGGATCCTGCCGTGCTGACTCTTGCTGAGGAGCATTGGCTGACTCTTGACGAGGGAGCTCTTTTATATATTCCTTCCATTCCGCGCCAGTGTTCTTTTACTCTCTTGGAGAGACAGGCTGTGGGGCGACAGATGTCCTGGTCTCTTACCAATGCTGCTGTCCACATCCAGTGCGGATACATTTCTCATCATAAGAGTCCCGGTTCTCTGGGATACCAATCCATTTGCGGTCTTCGCCCCGGGATCATGGGTCTCGACACCGCACCTCCAGGCGAGGTGTCGGCGGCTGCTCTTACTGTGAAGAACCGTCTAGCTCAGCTTGGAAGACAGCTACCTCCACTGGATTACAGATGCTACGGTTGGGCTTCCTCGCCGGGTAAGGGGTGGTGGACCCGTATGACCGGCTATGTTCTGGGAAGGTGGGAGAGGGATCTGAAAGATAGTGGGTTATATGCGCCCATACGAGCTACCATGTACGGGATCCCAGTCAGTTGTCGCCACTTTTTGGCACTGTTAGAGACATACATGCTTGATAGCAACACTTTCCTCACAAGCGGCGGGGAACTAGGGCTGGCTCTTCATGAGATGCACCAGGTTTCGGGCCTTCCGATGGGGAATTGCCCGTATCAGGAGTACTTTCCCTCCAACCAGCAGTTGGCTTTGCTAAAGAAAGATAGCCCTGATATGTATGACACGCTTTGGGATCTCACATGTCACTATCATACCTCACTGCTCCAAACTTCTGCTCCAGCTAAAACGAAGAAGAAGATCAGCTTGAAGCAGTTCGCCGTTTACTTGTTTCAAAACCTGGAAGGTGATTTCGTTGGACCTATCCGTGAGTTGGATGTCTTGGACTTCACCACTATTAACGAGCTGATGGAGAAGAATGAAACTCAATCTTATACTATTGCCAGCGCCGAGGGAGCTTTTCCTGCCGGGACCACGTTCCGTTCTTTCCTCCGTCGTGCGCAGAAGTCTATAGAGCCTCGGTCTCTGTTGGCCGGCTACCTCGCACTCTGGTTGAAGAAGTGCGTTGTGCCATACCAGTCTTCGGATGACTTACCCGTCGAGGTGCTCTTCCCGGCAGTCCAGCTAGCCTATGGGCGGGAGTTGTCCTTGCTTCCAGCGATGGTGGCCAGCATTCATTGCGGGCTCAGGGGTGTAGTTCGTGTTCTTACCCATGTGGGCTCCAAGCCCTCGACCGAGCTTACCTGCCCGAAGGTTGAGCTGCCTTATGCTTATCTGATGGCATGGTTCGTTCTACACCGGCCTGATATGATGTCAGCTCCCCGCACCGTTGACACCCCTGTTCCTTTCCTACAACTGTTGGAAAGAAGTAGGTGGCTAGGGAAGAAATTTGAAGATGTACAACAAGAACTTCAAGTTCGTCGGAACTGGGAGCTCTTCAAGTGCTTTCCTCAATTTTCTGGACGCTATGGCGAGGAGTTGACTGATGTGGAGAAACCCCAAACTAACCGGACTGCTCTCGACGTCGGTTGCTTCCGATGGCTGGTAAACATCCGCATCGGGTATCTTGTCCTTCGGGTGAAGAACCGCTGCCATATTGAGCCTTACCTTCCCTGCCGTTTCGCACGTCAATTCGGCTACAACCAACTATATGTTGGGAATCCGAGCCGTGGTTTACAGGTTAAGGGAGGGCTTGTCGACGGTATACGAGCGTGGTTATGGACCATGGTTGGTTGCACCGGGGCCCAGTTTGCTCTTCCTTCGTATAAGCGCAAACCGATGATCACCTTCCTTAGCTGCAAGTGGTTCCTTTCGGCTTATGAATCCATAGGTGTGAAGAGCCTTTCGGAGTTAGAGTCTGAGCACTTGGTTCAGGCTGCTATGACGGCTGCTCAGAAGCAGGGGAAGAGGCCTGCTCAATCTCCTCCTTCCGGCAGAATTGATGGGGAGCACCTTCCTGCGGATGGCGATGAAGCTTGTGAGGAGGAAATAGACACCGACCAAGTAGAACTTGATGCAGGTTTGTCATGCTTCTTGATTTCGCTTCTCCTCAACCTTGGTACGTGAAATAATCTTTGTTGTTTCAGGTGGTTCGGCCGATGACCATGAACCTCTCGCCTCACGTCGTGCGAAATCCAAGTTTGGTGGACCAACTTCGCACAATCGTCCCGTCGGTTCCCAGA
The DNA here is from genome assembly GCA_022839385.1 of Asparagus kiusianus. Classification (NCBI taxonomy): domain Eukaryota; kingdom Viridiplantae; phylum Streptophyta; class Magnoliopsida; order Asparagales; family Asparagaceae; genus Asparagus; species Asparagus kiusianus. The sequence continues at coordinate 11,633 of BQKN01060702.1, read as the reverse complement.
GGGGTGGTCCTTTGAAAAGGAAGAAGGTTGCCTATAGACCTCCTGTTGATCAACGCTCTCATGGAGTAGATTCCGGAGGCTTTGCCGACAGGGAGGAAGGTAACCCTCCGTTACTTTTCATATTTTGACATGTTTTACCTTCTGGGATTCATAACCTTACTTTATGTTCCAGGGTTCCTTGAAGAGGGTGAACTTCCATTACCTCCTGCATCCCCTGGTCCGGATAACATGGATTGCTTCGTGCAGCAGATGTGCGACGCCCTTCATGACGGTTCTCTGGGCATCGATTTGAACATTGATCTTGGGCCAGAGTATAGCGTCGAGCCCACCGCTCCTTACTCAGGTATACCTACATCTGCTAATATATCTTTTGATTACAAGGAAAGAGAACTCGACTGAGGGTGAATCTTTCCGTGATGTAGGTTTTGAAGACCAGGGGAATGCCTCTGCGCCGAGCTTCTGCGGTCCTGATGCTGGGCTGCTAGTCGATATGCTGGCTGAACAAGCCGCCAGCGGAACTGCGGGACCGCCCTTTACGAGCGATACACTCACAGGTACGTCATCAGCCACCAGGACTGATTCTCCTTTGACCACCGATCCTCCCCGTGTTGCAGAAGGTGATGGACTTGCGGGTATGCCGATGATCTTATCACCCTGATTTTCTTCATTTGCCTAAACTTCCGTTTTGACTAATAAAGAGGTATAACTGTAGGACCAGGCATTGTGCCTGATGCTGCTACAGTTTCCGGGGCTGATAGTTGGCCTGAGAGCCATATCTCTTTGCCACAGCCGAGAGATATGACTGATTTGCCTGCAGGGGTCGATGCGCCTTCCATGGCTAATCCTGCTGTTATCTCAGAGTCTGCCGTGCCTCCACCCGAGGGAAGTTCCGCCAGTACAGGTATACTTCGAATTTCCTCTCGGGTTTCCTTGTCATATTTGATAATCTCTTAACTTCCTTATTGTCGTTTGCAGGAGCTCGATCATCTCTACATGAGTACGTTCGCGTCCTTTTGGCTGGTACCGATCCTGAGAAAGAGATTTTTCGCGCGGACCTCAACTTCTTCACCGCCTTTTATAATGGCATGATTGAGAAACTTCTTCTCCGAGGATACTGCTTTGACCAGTTCAGGCGTTCCTTTTCTCGCCACATGCTGATGATGAGGGAAGAAGGATACCCAGAGTTGGCTGATTCCTTCACTGCTGATTTTACTGCTCTGGAGTCAGAGGTTCAAGAATTGAGGGATTTGAAGGCTGGTGGAGCTTCTTCTTTCATGTCCTCTCAGATGGAGGATAGAATAACTCAATGGCGTGACTTGAGATCTTCCGTTAGCAGCGAGCTCCGTTCACGCGAGCACTCTGTTGCACAGCTGATGGCCAACCTGGCGAAGAAGGACACCAGCAAAGGCGAGTTGCTCAGCTCCCTAGAGTCCACTCGTGCAGAGATAGCTAGGCTGAAGGAGGCCTTGGGACGTGCCGAAGAGTCTGCTGCCATAATCACCGAGGACTTGGTTGGATTGGAGCGTTCTCGTGAGTGGACGCTCGACAAGCTGGGATCAACACAAGAGGGATTGATGAAGCTGCGAACTGAAGCCGCTGAGGTTTTGAGCAGTTCCGAGGATTCTGTTCGAGCTCGCGTGCAGGCAGAGTTTGAGCAGAGTTACATGGACAGGCTTTCCGGTTTAGAGTCTCACATTCTTAGCCGTCAGCTACCTTCGGGTTGACGAACTTGTTGTTGTATGCTTTTGTCTTGATCTTTTATGAGAGACTCCTTATTTGCTTCTTTTTTATATGATGTTTCTTGATATGCCGTGGTGTCTTCTTTAATCGGTGAAAGACTAAACCGGCTATACGTGTTAGGTATAGACTTTGGGATTATTGGCCAACCCCCAGCCCTCAACGGGTTTGACGTGCCTTTACCGACTACCGTTTGTGTCGGGCTAGCATGCGGATTATCTGAATCCGTTCCGCATGTAACGTTGCGCTAAGAAAATTGCTTCTCTTAGACTTAGTGCTATGATTTTGAATACATAGACTTCGTCTTTCTCACGGGAAAGACTACCCGGCAGCGCGTGTTAGACGCCGACTTCATCCTTGTCTTTTCTGAAAGCAAAGGCAAGGGAAAGGTGAGACTAGAAGTGGAATTTCCACTCCGAGAATCAAAAAAAGATTCGGATAACCCTAACTGTCGTAAGGTTTGGTTATCGAATTGAAAGGTTCGAACGACCCTAACTGTCGTAAGGTTTGGTCATCGAATCGAAGGTTCAAACGACCCTAACTGTCGTAAGGTTTGGTCATTTGATTCTGAAGAGGAAGAATTTTATATTCTATCTTCAGCAGGAAAGGAAACTCGAGGTGGGATCTCCACCCCCAGAATCCGACAGGTGAAACTAGAAGTGGGATCTCCACTCCGAGAATCGAAAAGATTCGGGTAACCCTAACTGTCGTAAGGTTTGGTTACTCGAATCGAAAGGTTCAAACGACCCTAACTGTCGTAAGGTTTGGTCATTTGAATTGAAAGTGGACCTCTCGTTCATTGGAGGAATCGAGAGGGGATTTTGGCTTTGGCCCTAACTGTCGTAAGGTTTGACCAAGTGGGGAATGTGAGAATGATCATAACCGAAAGAAGGTTTGATCACTTGATTTGTGGACCTCTCGTTCTTTGGGGGAATCGAGAGGGGATTTTGGTTGTGGTCCTAACTGTAGTAAGGTTTGACCAAGTGGGAAATGTGAGAATGATCATAACCGAAAGAAGGTTTGATCGATTGATTTGTGGACCTCTCGTTCTTTGGGCGAATCGAGAGGGGAATTTGACTTTGGCCCTAACTGTCGTAAGGTTTGACCAAACTGGAATGGTGTGGTGGAGACTATGAGTAGTCAGAAACCACTGAAAGTTCTGCGAGGGGAGAATCAACGATTAGATCTCATCTCAGCAAAAGAGTGTTTGTGAGAGTTAGATTTTGACAAACAAGAATATTCGGAATTCGAACATTGATTTCTTGTTCATCAGCGACCGGGTTATCCCTAAGAATACCCCGATGTGGTATTCTTCCGGGAACTTCCCGGTACCTCAATTCTTCTGAGGATACTAAGGATAGTATCTCTTCAGAAATTTGCCATTTATTGGCATCATGAGCCGGTCACCATCTTTGGTGACTAGACGATAGGCGCCGTTCGAGTAAACTGTTTCTACCACGAACGGTCCCTCCCATTTGGGTTCAAACTTGCCTTTCTTCTTGGAGTTAAGGATCATAGGACGTTTCTCGGTTAAGACCAGGTCCCCTTCCTTAAAACTCCTTTGTCGAACCTTTTTGTCGAAGGCTCGAGAAATCCTGGCTTGGTAAAACTCAATATGCTGCTGAGCTTCCAGGCGCTTTTCATCGAGCATCTCGAGTTCTTCGAGGCGCTTCTGATGCTGTTCTTCGGTCGTCATCTGGGTTGCGATAGCGATTCGAAGAGATGGAATTTGAATTTCCAAAGGGAGAACGGCTTCACATCCATATACCAATGAGTATGGGGTGGCGCCAGTCGGTGTACGTACAGTGGTACGATAGGCCCATAGAGCTGCGCCGAGCTTATCATCCCAATCTCGCTTGCTATTCTTCACAAGCTTTGACAAGAGCTTTATGATAGTCTTGTTGAAGGCTTCAGCTAACCCGTTTGCTGTGGGGTTATAGGCTGTTGACGAGATGTCCTGAATTTTGAACTTTTCGCAGAACCTTATGAAGGCGTTGCTGATAAATTGGGGACCATTGTCATGTATGATTCGTCTTGGAACACCATGCCTGTAGATGATATGGTGCTTGATGAATGCAATGACGTTGCTCGTCTTGACTTCTCTGAGTGGGACTGCCTCAGCCCATTTGGAGAAGTAATCAGTGATCGCCAGGATGAACCGATCGCCTTTGACTGATGGGGGGTTTATAGGACCAACAATGTCCATTCCCCAGGTCTCGAACGGCCACGACGTAACCGAAGGATGTAGATGTTCCGGAGGCTGGTGCATGTAATTCGCGTGTACTTGACACGCGTGACACTTCCGAGCATATACGATTGCCTCATGCATCATGGAGGGCCAAAAGTATCCCATTCTCCTGATGCGATCATAGAGCTTAGGACCAGGTTGGTGCGCGCCGCACTCTCCTTCATGTGCCTCTTTAAGCACTTCTTCAGCTTCTTTGGTTGATAGACACCGTGCCAACACGCCATCATACCCCCTGCGGTATAGCGTTCGATTCTCTGTATTATAGTAGAATCTCGGAGCTCTTCGTCTGATCGACTCTCTCTCCTTCACGTCTTCTGGCAAGATTCCATGCAAGACGTAGTCGATGATGGGGAAGCGCCAATCTCGAGGTTCAAACTCAGCCTGAGTTGTGTGCACCTCCTGGGCCTCTTCCTCCTTGCCATTTTCATCATGAAGTGGCACTAAAAGTTGGTGCGTTCTTACCGTAACAAATTGCTCTGTTCCGGGAGGCTGTGCCAAGGACACAGCTAAAGCTGCTAACGCATCTGCATAGGTGTTCTGTAGTCGCGGAACGTGCTCGATGAAGAACCCTTCAAACGATTCCGCTAGCTCCACCGCCATCTTGTGGTATGGTAGCAAATCCTGACTTCGGACTTCGTACTCCCCTTGCACTTGTTTGACGATTAGTTGAGAATCACCGAAGGCTTCGAGATACTCAACCCCCAGCTCTTTGGCGAAGTTGAGTCCTATAATCAGTGCGTTATACTCTGCCACGTTATTCGAGCACGGCTCAGTTAATGAGTAGGCTCGAGGCATGACATGTTTTCCTGGGGAAACTAAGACCACTCCAACTCCGGAGGAGACCTTAGAACATCCGGGAGTACCTGCGGCATTAGCTGCTCGTGAAGCGCCGTCGAAGTACAAACGCCACACTTGTTGGTGTGAAGTTGCGTTGACTTCGTGGGTTTCATCAGGTAAATCGTCATATACCTCGGCGGTGTCCGTAGTTGGATTAGCTGCCAAGAGATCACAGATAGCTTGTCCTTTTACTGACTTCTGCTGTTTGAAGTGCAGATCGTATTGGGACAAGAGTAAAGCCCACTTTGCTAATCGCCAGCTCATGGAAGCCGGTTGAGTCATGAACACTCGGACCGGGTTAACTTTAGAGATGACATATATGGTCTGTCCGACCAAGTAATGCCGCATCTTCTGGATGGCGAACACTAAGGCTAGGCATTCCCTCTCAATCATGGGATATCGAGATTCTGCGCCCACCATGGTTCGGCTTAAGTAATATACCGCCTGTTCGTGACCGTTATCGTCATCTTGTGCAAGCAATGCACTTAATGAGTGGCTCGTCGCCTTGACATAAATCAAGAACGGTTTGCCCGATTTCGGTGCGACGAGTACGGGAGGTTTCGAGAGATATTCTTTGATACTCTCGAACGCCTTTTGACAAGCTTCGTCCCATACGAATGACACGCCCTTCTTTGTGAGCCTGGAGAACGGTTGGCATTTCCCCGAAAGGTTTGAGATAAACCGACGGATATATGCTAATCGCCCTTGTAGTCCTCTGAGCTCCTTAAGGTTCCTCGGAGGTTGCAATTCATTGATCGCCTTTACTTTGTCTGGATCAATGTGAATACCTTTGGTGGTGACGACGAATCCCAAGAATTTTCCACTAGCCATTCCGAGGAAAGACTTGGTAGGGTTCATCTTCAACTGATGGGCCCGCATCAAATCGAACATGGTTTTCAAGTCTTTGATGTGATCTTTCTTATCACGACTTTTCACGACCAGATCGTCCACGTAGCATTCGACGGTCTTTCGGAGATGTTCCTGAAAGATCTTTGACATAGCTCGCTGATATGTAGCACCTGCATTCTTCAAGCCGAAGGGCATGACTGTGTAGCAGAATACGCCAAGAGGTGTTCTAAATGCGGTGTGCTTCTCATCATCTGGATGCATCTTTATCTGGTTGTAACCAGAGAAACCATCCATAAAGGACATCCTCTCAAACCCGCACGTGTTGTCGATGATAACATCCGTGATGGGGAGAGGAAAGTCATCTTTTGGGCAAGCAGCATTGAGGTCCCTGAAGTCAATGCATATCCGGATCTTCCCGTTCTTCTTCAGGACCGGAACAATATTGGCAAGCCATTCGGGATGTTGTTCCTCTCGGATAAATCCCGAATCAACGAGCTTTTTGACTTCAGCTTCGATTGCTTCCATCATTTGCGGACGAAATCGTCGTTGTTGTTGTTTGACTGGTTTAACCTCCGGCTTGATGTTAAGACGATGCACTGCTACGTTCGGGTCGAGACCTGGCATGTCTTCATAATTCCAGGCGAATACATCGATATACTCCCGGATAAGAGAAATCAACTCCTCCTTCTCTTCAGGTAGGAGGCTATCGCTGATGAATATTGGCTTTGGATTCTCCTCGGTGCCCATATTCACCTGAACGACTGGGTCTTCGGTAGGAGGCTCTCTCTGCTCGAACCGGTCTCCATACTGCATGCTTAAGTGATGAACCCATGGGTCTTCCCATGTCGGCATCTCATCATCTTCTTCCATTGTCGTTGGATCAACCGTGACCATGTTCGACATTAGCTTCTTAAACACTTCACCAAGACTAGTGTCGGAATCCCAACCCGAAGAGTCGGAAGAATATCCCTTCCTAGTCTTGTTAGCAATCTGGTCGATGATTTGCCAGCCACACTCATCATCTGATGAGACATAGCCTAGACCTCTTTTATGGCGGTAGTAATTATCGGGTTTTCCCTTTGGTACATAGGCCATCCGGGGTGGAACCCGTGGACCTCGACCAAAGAAAAGACCTTCTCCGATCTTGAAGTCATAGCCATGCATTTCCATCATGTTACGCGCTTTCGTATCGTATTTGGATAGATGGCGGGCTGGCTTATCGTCGTCATCCTCCTCTTCCAAGAAATGGTTGGGTATCGGAGATGCTCTTCCTTTGCCGTAGACGACCTCCTTTCCACCCCCAATCCCTGCGGGGATGATGAGCGTTGTTCCGCAAGGGTCGTGTACCTGCTTCTTCGTCAAACAAAATGATTGAAGAGGCATATACAAATCAGGGTTAGCATAGAGTTCGTTAGTGATATCATCGAGACCCGTCGAGTACTCTAAATCATCGTTTATTGATAGTTCTTCGGCAAGTTGCCAATTACAACTATCTTCCGATGATTCATCATCGTCAAGATTGATTACAATGGGTACAATGTCGTTTAAAACAAAACCGCCATCGTAATCAAGCCCTGGTTCGGTATCAGCTTCATCACCGCTGTCCGTTCCTTGGGCCGATGGTTCAGTATCGGATTCAGCGCCGTATAAAAGGGAATCGGTGAAGTAATTCTCCAATCCCTTGAACGGTTGCTTATCCGCGACCACCGTCTTGACTTCATTATCTGTGCCCACATATTTGAAGCACTGATGCAGCGTTGACGGGACTATAAGGTTACCGTGGATCCAAGGCCGACCCAACAGTAAATTATAGGACGTTTCCGCGTCAATCACATAGCATGTGACCTCCGACTTCAAATCCCCGATCTGGCACTTAACTCGGATCTTCCCCAAGGGCCTAGACCCGCTGGTGTTGAATCCGTAGATCGTCGTGCCAGTGGACGCTAATTTGCTAGTCGGGATTCCGAGATGATGCATCAATCGGAATGGCATGATGCTCACAGCGGAACCCGGATCGACTTGGATCCGGTTGACAACGCTGGAACCAATGTGCCCGGTGAAGTACAACGGCCTATCATGATTGGAGTTCTTTGTCTGCATGTCTTCTTTGGTGAAAGAGATGCAGGGGAAGTGATGTGCCGCCAGATTGCAATGCTGAGCCGGCGACTCCGGTTCCTCGGAAGATGGTTTGATCCGAGTCAAGAAGGCTTCGGAATCACTCAAGGCTTCTTGTAGTGCCTTCCGTGTATCCTTCGACAATCGCAGCAACTCGTATAGAGTTATCCTGGCCGGGATGTTGGCCAATTGCGCCATAATGTCGAAGTGAGGCTGAGAGCTTGCATTTCCCGGTTTGTCTCGTCCAATTGGATCATTGAATCGAGACGGCCTCGGGTTCTGAGCTTCTTGACGTACGGGCTCTTTTCCCTTATCCTTCTGTGGGATCCTCTCCGTCGCCACTGCAGGTGTTGGGGGAATTGCTGAAATTCCCAACTCTGCCAGCGTCTTGGAAGGTGGGGTTTTGGTACCCAATTGCTCAGTAGCCTCTGGATATTTGAAGTGATATTCGTTCCCGCTTCGAGTTGCAAAGGCTTCCTGCTCGTCCTCAGAAAGTGGGAAGGTTGGAATTTTGTCATCATCCACCCCCGGTATGGCAGAAGCACCGTAGCATGATTTACCTTTCCTTTTCGACTTCTTCTTGTTCTTTGTGGAAGAGGTCCCGGCCCACTGTTCATCTGCAATCAAGTCCGGATGAACCCACAAGATCTCGCCATTTGGGGCTGTGTGTGGCACAAGCCCTTTCTGACGCTGCTGGTGAGGATCATCGTTTACTGTCTTCACCGCTGCTTTGATCACCGACTCGTGTTGGAACCAACTCGAGGGTACGGATCCAAAGCTAATGGACACAGTGTTTGCACCCACCTTCTTCTCTTTGGGCTGTTTCATGGTGATGACCCCAACATCGATCAGGGCCTGAATCTTGTCCTTAAGAGCGTAGCACACCTTGGTAGGATGGTGCACTGCTCGGTGGAATGCGCAATATTTCGGATCGTTGACCCTCTTGGCATCTTCCTGATCCTGAATTGGTGGCAGCTTGATCTTGTTGTTCTCCACGAGGTATTTGAAAATACCCGGGATTTCATCCTCTTTGAACGAGTAAACCTTTGGGAACCTCGGCTCCCCAACCTTTTGCTTCTGGGGCTGTTGCTGCCATCTCGGTTGTTGAGGCGCCCTCTGTTGCTGCTGCTGCGGCTGCTGTGGCTGTTGCGGCTGCTGCGGCTGTGCTTGCACTTCAAAGACCTGATTTGCGACCACCGCATTTGCATGTGCCTTCCCTTTACCCTTGGGGGTAAAATTTGGTTGTGGGGCATTGTTGGGAATTTGCCCTCTCTCTGCTTTCTTCCTCTTGAGAAACCGTTCAGCTCGTTCTCCACGCATCTTCAAATCCTTCCAGGTTTTAGATGGCGCCATTCCCATGGCTTCAAGGATGTCGAGCGTCAAATTGTTGTGGCAGGTCTCGAGGATGAAATCCTCGCTGACCGGATCCCTGCAATTCATAGCTTTGTTGCGGAATCTCTTCACGAAGTTTTCAACCGTCTCGCCGTTCTTTTGTTTTTCATCGAACAGCGTGCCGATTGAAACCTCGGTGTCATCATCAAAGAAATTCGTTAGAAACATGTCCTCCATGTCATCCCAGCCGTTGATGCTTCCGGGCTTGAGACGGCGGTACCAATCGAAGGCAGCTCCGCGAAGAGTGCCGACGAATGACCGCACCATGAGGGGCTCATTTCCGGAAATGATTCCTAAATGAGACTTGAAGTAGATTAAGTGCTGGGTAGGGGAACCCTTCCCATCAAACGGCGTAAAGTTAATTAAATTAAACTTTGCCGGATATGGGATCGATTCCCACTCCCTCGGATATGGGCAGGGTATACCGGATCTTTTTACCTCCTGAGCGTTCATCAATGCATTGATCTTGCTCTCCAGGTCTTTCATCTTCCTGTCCTCACTCGTTTCGGTCTTCGAGTGGCTCCTGGGAGAGGCGGCGTGGTCCTCTTTTGCATTTTCTTCTGCGGGACCACCCCCAGTGCTGGTATTGACGGGAGGAATGTTGACATTATCCGCTTCCCGTTCATGCTCCTCTGGATTACGTTGGCTCGGTTCTCCTTGGTGAACCGTCATTGCCGCGATCTGTTGATCGTGCATCTCCCTCATCCGCTGCATGGCCATCTCCATTTCAAATTTGAAGCTTTCCTTTTGCTTGGCTAGGGCTTCTTCAAGTATCTTCGACATTTGCTCGGCACTGATCATGAGCGATTCATAAGATTGGCCTGCACTTGAAGCCGTGTCATCGGATGCGACGGCGGAGCAGGTATCAGAATCAGCATCGGATTCCTCCTCTTCTAGGGAAAGTCCCTTGTGTACTCTTGGGTAAGTGTTCCGTTTGATGGTTCCCGACCGTAACCATGTCATGCATCGGGATGCTTCGGCAAGCTGATCCACGTTGAGACGTGGTGTTGATCCCCCTCTGCCGGTCATGTTGACTGACACTTTTGAGTATTCATCCTCTCGGCGGAGCGGTTTCTTCTTGTGGAAACGCTTCGGCTTGGAGAGTCTCTCGAACACCGAGATTCTTGTCGGGGTCTGATCACAGCAACACTCAGATAACACTGCCTTGATAATGTTGGCACACGGGCAGTGGGACTCCATATCCTGCATGTACCTCTTTCGAGATTTTTCCACACCCCCAGCCCTGTAGTACAGCTCATCAGCTTGATAGCTGGAGCAACCTACAGAGTGCTGGTGGATGTCCCTCGGTATAGCACGCTCATCCTCAGATGAGTGTGTTTCCCTTTGGGAATGCAAAAATTGGTTAGACTTTTCAAGAGTGGCCCGTTCAATTTTACGCTTTTGAGAGCGTAGAAATCGAACGGGCTCTTTCAGCTCGACTCGCAATTCAGTGCGGTCGGTAATAGGGGCTTTCCCTTAGTCAATATTCTTGGGGGGATTGATTCCACCCCCAGTCTGGATTTTAGTTTGGGGACCTTTCAATGGTCCCAGCCGTTCTTTGACGGGTATTCTGCCTCGGTTCTCCTGTAAGGGACCGAGACGACTTGTCAAAGGAAGCTGGGATCTTGAATGATCCCCTTTTTTACCTGGCCCTGTTGAGGGTGCCGGTACGGGAGAAGTAGGCTCTGATTTGGTTGAACTCTGGGCGATAATCTTGCCCTTCTTGGTTTGAGGTGTTGGGTTTGCCTTGGGCACCCACACCGATTTGCTCTTGGATGGCGTTTTGACCGCCGATTCTTGCTGCATCTCCTCTGCCTTCTTTAGGAGGAGCCGGGCATGTGCAAGTAGAGCACGGCGCTTCTTGATTCGCTCCTCGAGCGTGGAGCGGTTCCTCTTGACGCGGATCCACTCATTCGCTCCTGATTTGGAGGGGAAGTTGATTACCTGCCGCTGCTCTTGTCGCTGCCTCGACTTCAAGTCCTCTGCATAGCGCACTCCATCCTTTGACTCCTTGGCCTTGGCGAGCTGTTGAGCGAGACGTTGGCGACGTCTTTGAAGCGCTCTCTTTGATGGAGTTGGAGCAGCATCACCTATCGCCTTTGTGGCGGTTGGATCTACGTTCTTGACCACACTGATCGACGCAAGGCCGTTGTGTGGTGCAAGTGTAGTGGCAGCGACGGCGGGGTCTTGAATTGAGGAGTTGGAGATCCCGCGAGCCCTTTTTGGAGATGAATTCCTCCTGCGCCGGTGCGGAGAGGCAGATCTGGAGGAGGAGGAGGAGAGGTACTCTTCGAACTTCTTCTGATCGAATTCGTATTCGATCTCTTCATTCACCCGGATCTTGAAGGCCGGTTGCGTCACTCCGATCTCGGCAGCGAGGTCGGCGGCTCCCACTGTGGTCGCCAGCTTGTTTCCGGTAAAAGTTGCTGTTTTCATTACTTGTTCTCTTTTTCGA
>BQKN01060700.1:38325-55636 GCA_022839385.1 Asparagus kiusianus | reverse complement strand
CCGTCGTTTCGTCCGTCGTTCGGGTTTTCCGGTGTTTCCGGTTCTCCATTGTTCGGATTTGATTCGGTTTGTGGTTGACTTGATCTGGAATCGACTTGTTGACTTGATTCCAAATATGACAGTTAATCCGCTTCTGAGTTCGAGTCCGGAATTGATCTTGATTCGATCGTTGTATCACCGAGTTCGCTCTTGTTTAGATGACTCGGTGATTCCCCGAAACGTTGGTTTGATTCCGCGTGCGAGTGGATGCATTCCAATGCTTGGGTGCGATTTGTTGGCTTCGTCGCCTCGTTAACCTGCTCCGTTGCGTATGACTTGGCTTCGGCGTTAGCGGGATAACGGTCTTGTTTGGATACGTCGCCCGATGGTCGATTTGGTCGAATTAGCGTCGTCGAGCTGTATTGTGGGACCTATAGGCAATTTTATACGCCTACATTGTCAGCTTCCTCCTGATTCGTGATCGGTGGGAGCTTGATCTTGTTATTGTCAAGGAGGGATTTGAAGATGGCTGGAACATCTTCGTCCTTGAAGGAGTACTCTTTTTGAGGCCTCTGATCCGAAGTCTTCTGCTGTCTTCGGGACTGCTGTTATGACGTTTGATTAGCATCAACAGCTACTGCAGGTGTTTTACCCTTACCACGGGAGGCAAAGTTCGAGTTTGGAGGATTGGTCGTCGATTGACTCCTCTCGGCTCTCTTCCTTCGGAGGAAGCGTTCGGCTTGTTCACCGTGCACCTTCAAGTCTTTCCAAGTATTGGACGGTGCTGTCCCTATTGCTTCCAACACGTCCAATGCGAGGTTGTTGTGGCAAGTTTGAAGGATGAACTCCTCAGTGATTGGATCCCGGCAATTTATTGCTTTGTTCCGGAACCTCTTGACGAAGGTGTCCACTAATTCCCCGTCTTTCTGTTTCTCGTCGAGCAATGACCCGATGGATATCTCGGTGTCGTCGTCAAAGAAATTGGTGAGGAACATGGTCTCCATATCGTCCCAGCTGCTCACGCTACCTGGCTTGAGACGGCGGTACCAATCGAAGGCGGCTCCGCGAAGGGTGCCAACGAATGACCGCACCATCAGAGGCTCATTGCTGGAGATAACACCCAGGTGCGATTTGAAATAAATCAAATGCTGAGTAGGGGAACCTTTCCCATCGAACGGCGTGAAGTTGATTAAACTAAACTTCGTCGGATAGGGGATTGATTCCCACTCCCTTGGGTATGGACAAGGAATGCCCGTTTTCTTCACTTCTTGAGCGGACATCAAGGTATTGATTTTGCTCTCGAGGCTTTTGATCTTCAAGTTTTCACTTGTATCTTCGTTGGCATCCTCATTACCACCCCCTGCGTTGATGGGAGGGTCATTGGCATTACGAGCTTCATCCGCATCCGTATGCTCAACTTCCTGAACAACCTGATTACGATGGCTTGGTTCACCTTGTTGGTTCCTCAGTGCCTGGAGTTGTTGGTCATGCATCTCTTTCATAGTCTGCATGGTCATCTGCATCTCGAGCCTGAAGATCTCCTGTTGTTTGGCCATGGCTTCTTCGAGCATCTTGGCCACTTGTTCCGCGCTTATCATGAACGACTCGCGGGGTTCTCCTTCGCTGGATACAGTGTTGTCAGATGCAACCGCAGAGCAAGCATCCGATTCCTCATCTTCTGAAGGTGGTCTTATCCGAATCCTACCATACGTCCTTCGTGAGATGGCTCCAGACTGCAAACGGGTTAGAGGCCGGGATGCTTCCAGAATCGACTCGAGATCATCCCGTGCCAGTGTCCCCTTGTTGGTCATATTAGCGGTGACCTTTGAATGTTCACCATCTTCAACCACCGTTCTTCTTCGCCGGAAATTCCTAGGCCTTGGCTTTGGCGTTTCGGTGCTGAGCCTTTCGAACACTGAAGCTCTGTCGGGGACCATCTTAGTGTAATTACACTGAGACAATACCGCCCGAATGAGTTTGGAACAGGGGCACTGAGTCTCGAGCCTACGAGGACTTCTCTTTCTGGCTCTGTTCGTACCCCCAGCACGATAGTACAGCTCGTCCGTATGAAAGTCGTAGCAACCTATCGCGTGTTGGCACGATTTCCCAGGTATAACGTTATCGTCATCGGACGACAATGTTTCCTTCTGGGGGCGGATTGCCTTCTTTGGGCTTTCAAGAGTCACACGCCTCGAAACATGCCTTTGTGGGCGTGAGTTCTCAGCGGGCTCCTGGACTTCAATGCGCAAATTGGTACGCGCAGTAGCCTTGAACTCCTTGTCATGCTGAGAGTGATAGCGACCCCCAGCATGTTGAGTCGTTCGGGGCTCTCTCATCGGGCCCAAACGATCTTGAATTGGAGCTTTGCCTCTTTCATCGGGGATTGGACCGAGGCGTTCCAAAATTGACCTCCTTCTTCGGGATGGTTCCGCAGGATCTCCCGGAGCAATTGTAGGGATCATCGGCGATTTGAATTGGCTCGCCGGAGATTGAACCTGCTTCGAAGGCTGTAACAATTGTGCCTTAACCTGAATCACCGTTTCAGATTTCGGCCTCCATACTTGGCGGGTTGGGGGCGGTTTCTTTGCCACCTCCTTCTGCAGCCTTCTACGGGCTTCTTCAATTTGAGCCCATGCCTGCGCTGATAGTGCGCGGCGCTTGCGAATGCGCTCCTCCAGCGTTGATCGGTTCCGTTTGACGTGGATCCATTCGTCCGTCGGCGACTTGGAGGAGTTGCCATTCATCGGTTGTTGAGGCCGTTTACCTCTTCTGTTCTTCAGATCCGCCTTGTAGCGAACTCCGTCAACAGATTCCATGGCCTTTGCGAATTGTTTCGCAAGGCGTTGCCGTTGCCTTTGGCGGGCTCTCTTCGAGAGAGTCACTACGCCCCCTGCGGCAGAAGGGTTGGCCAGAGTAGATCCGACCTGGTTGGAAATTGGAGGGATCTCACCCAATGCGACTTCGGCATTCAGCGGGGCGAGATCTTCGTTGGTGTCTTCAACATCTTCGTACCAACGAATTTTTCTCCTAGGGGAGAACTTCTTGGACTTGCGAGGGGAGGTAGGTCCGAACAAGGATGACAGATACTCCTCGAACTTTTGTTGGTCGAATTCGTACTTGACCTCCTCCTCGACCGGGATCAGGATCCGCGGCTGCGACGCAACGATCTCGTCGGCGAGATCGGTGGCTCCCACTGTGGTCGCCAGATTGTTCGCGGGAAAATCTGTTGCTTTCTTCATTGTTGATATCATTGTACACTTTAATAATCGTTTATCGAGTTACAAAGATCCGGTCTTTTTATAAGAGCCGGTTACAATGAAAATCAAAATACAAATAAAGAAAAATTACAACTTGTTTCCTTCTTTATCGAACAAATCGCGAGCTCCTGTTTTGCGGTCACTCGCTTTGGTGGGTTCTTTGCCTGCGCCGGGGTTATTTGCCGTGGACCACCGCTAGATCCAGATCCGGGCAGATCTACGCAGTATAACGGGTATTATCCCACCAAGGAGATAATAGCCGGGAGGGATCATTTCACCAAGGAAACGACCGCTCGAATCTCGGGATCTAAGAACCAAGCTTAGATCCGGAGTGTAACCACGTAGATCTGGGATCCGGTCCTCTCGAACTCCTGCCTTATTTGGCGTTGATGATCGCCGAGCACCAGATCCGGATGAGCAAGTCTTCGAAGTCTTAAAGTTTGAATCTTGTTTAGATCTAAGATTTCAATCCTGCAGGGCTTCGCCTCCTCCAAAATCCAACCTTTCAAAATGAACAACCCCCTCTCCTATTTATAGCCTCTCTGAACTGTGCATTTGTGCACAAGAGAGAAGGGGGGGAGTCGGGCCACCTCAGGGTGGCTCAGCTCATGCCGAGCCACCCTGGGGTGGCTCAGCTCATGCCGAGCCACTCCGGGTCGGTTCGGTTTGGGCCGAGTCCCCCGGGTGTGTTGGGTTCCGTCGTTCGGTTGTTTTCCGGTGTTTCCGGTTCTCCGTTGTTCGGACTTGATTCGGTTTGTGTGGTTGACTTGTTCTAGAATCGATTTGTTGACTTGATTCCCAATTTGGCAGTAATTCCACTTCTGAGTATGGGTCCGAAACTGATCTTGATTTGATCGCGATTCATCCGAGTCCGTTCTTGGTTGGACGACTCGTTGACTCCCCGAACCGTTGGCTTCATTCCACATGCGAATGGATTGTTGGCGTGCGGTTCGTTAGCCTCGTTAATCTACTTCGTCGCATATCGCTTGGCTTCGGCGTTGTGGGCTAACAGCTTTGTTTGGATACGTCGCCCGATGATCCGGTTGTTGAATTGGCGTCGTCGAGCTGTGATAAGGGACCTATAGGCAATTTTATACGCCTACAGATATAAGCAAATCAAGATGCACCCGGTTGACGAGAAGCATACAGCGTTCAGAACGCCCCTCGGTGTCTTCTGCTACATAGTGATGCCTTTCGGTCTGAAGAATGCAGGAGCCACATACTAGCGAGCAATGACTAAGATTTTCCAAGAACATCTCAGGAAAACGGTTGAGTGCTACGTTGATTATTTGGTTGTGGAAAGCCGCAATAAAGAAGATCACATCAAGGACTTGAAGACGATGTTCGATCTCATGCGAAGTCATCAATTGAAGATGAACCCCACTAAATCCTTCCTTGGAATATCCAGCGGAAAATTCCTTGGATTCGTCGTCACCACTAAAGGTATACATACCGATCCTGACAAGGTGAAGGCGATACATGAATTGCAACCCCCGAGAAATCTAAGAGAACTCAGAGGATTGCAAGGGCGTTTAGCTTACATCCGGCGGTTCATTTCAAATCTTTCTGGGAAGTGTCAGCCGTTCTCTAAGCTAAACAAGAAAGGTGTGTCATTTATTTGGGACGACGCCTGCCAAAAAGTACTCGAAGATATCAAGACGTATCTTATGAATCCTCCTGTTCTTGTCGCACCAAAATCAGGTAAACCGTTCTTGATTTACATCAAGGCGATGAACCATTCGATAAGTGCTTTATTAGCACAAGACGATGATAATGGTCACGAACAGGCAGTTTATTACTTAAGTTGGACTTTGGTAGGCGCAGAGTCCCGATATCCGATAATTGAGAAAGAATGCCTCGCATTAGTATTCGCGGTATAAAAAATGCGGCATTACTTGGTCGGACAGACGATTTACGTTATCTCTAACGTTAATCTAGTACGGGTATTTATGACGCAACCGGGTTCGATGAATTGGTGGTTAACAAAATAGGCCCTTCTCTTGTCCCAGTATGATTTGCACTTCAAACAGCAGAAGTCGGTCAAAGGACAAGCGATTTGTGATCTCTTGGCGGCAAGCCCGACAACAGATACGGCAGAAGTATATGATGACTTGCCGGATGAAACCCACGAGGTTAACACCACGTCGTATCAACAAGTATGGCAATTATAATTTGATGGTGCTTCGAGAATAGTTAATAAGGCAGTAACCCCCGGATGTCCTAAAGTCTCCTCCGGAGCTGGAGTTGTCTTAGTTTTCCCGGGGAAGCATGTAATACCTCGAGCTTATTCACTGACAGATCCATGTTCCAATAACGTAGCCGAGTACAACGCGCTTCTCATTAGACTCAGTTTCTTCAAGGAGCTGGGGGTCGAATATCTTGAAGCTTTTGGGGATTCTCAATTGATAGTCAACCAAGTCCGTGGAGAGTATGAAGTCAAGAACCAAGACCTGATCCCATACCACCAGGAGGCAATCAAAATGGCAGATTCTTTCAAAGAATTCTTTATTGAATACATCCCTCGTCTACAGAACGCTTATGCGGATGCACTGGCAGCACTAGCAGTATCACTCGCGCAGCTGCCCGAAGCTGAACTGCTAGTCACAGTAAGATCGCATCAACTCTGCATACCCATATACAATATGGATATCGAAGAGGAAGATGATAGAAACATAAACGCCAAGGAGGTGAACTCAACTCGAATCGGGTCTGAGTCCCGAGATTGGCATTTTCCTATCATTGACTACGTCCAATACGGTATTTTGCCAGAGGATGTAAAAGAAAGGGAATCGATCCGCCGAAGAGCACCAAGGTTCTTTTATAATGCCGAGACCCGTACATTATACCGTCGAGGGTATGATGATTTGCTACTCCGATGCCTTTCGAACGAAGAAGTAGAAGAAGTTCTTAAGGAAGCACACGAAGGAGAATGCGGTACGCATCAGCCTGGTCCCAAGCTTTATGATCGCATCAGAAGAATGGGGTATTTTTGGCCAACAATGGTACGTGACGCAATCGAATACGCACGAGGATGTCACGCCTGTCAAGTGCATGTAAATTATATGCACCAACCACCGGAGCGTCTACACACGTCGACCACGTCTTGGCCATTCGAGGCGTGGGGTATGGACGTTGTCGGTCCTATTTTTCCCCCTTCAGTCAAATGTGATCGATTTATTCTCGCAATCACGGATTACTTTTCAAAGTGGACTGAAGCAATTCCGCTTAAAGAAGTGAAGACGAACAACGTCATCAATTTCATCAAGCATCATGTCATATACCGACACGGCGTGCCAAGGCGGATCATTCATGACAACGGTCCGCAGTTCATAAGCAACGCTTTCGTCAGGTTTTGTGACAAGTTCAAGATTCAAGATGTTTCGTCAACAGCTTATTATCCTACTGCGAATGGATTAGCTGAGGCTTTTAACAAGATGATCATTAAGATCCTGTCAAAGCTCGTGAAGACCAATAAACGAGACTGCGATGATAAACTCGGTGAAGCACTCTGGGCTTATCGCACCACCATACGCACACCTACAGGAGCTACTCCATATTCGTTGGTAAACGGATGTGAAGCTGTGCTGCCTTTGGAGATTCAAATCCCATCTCTTCGGATCGCTCTCGTAACGGAGATGATGACCGAAGAACAACATTGAAAATGTCTCGAAGAACTCGAAATGTTGGATGAAAGGCACTTGGAAGCTCAACAACACATTGAGTTTTATCAAGCAAGAATATCTAGGGCTTTTAACAAAAGAGTCCGACAGAGAAGCTTCAAGGAAGGAGATCTGATCCTCGCTGCTCGCCGACCGATAATCCTCAACTTCAAGAAGAAAGGTAAATTTGAACCCAAATGGGAAGGACCGTTTGTGATAGACACAGTCTACTCAAACGGCGCATATCGCCTCATCTCTCTAGAAGGCGTCAGGCAATTAATGCTAATAAATGGGAAGTTCCTGAAAAAGTACTATCCCTAGTACATTCAGGATAACCCATTTATCGGGAAGTTCCTCGAAGAATATTACACTTAGTATTCTAGAGGATAACCCAAAATCATTTTCACCATAAAAATCCCTCACTGATTAATTTCAATTGACAGTGAGTCCACCAAAACTGTCTTTCTGGTCTAAACCACCAACAAATTCCCCTCTTGATTCTTTCCACGAACAAGAGGCCCACTTTCAATTCAGAGTTTCCTTTCGATAAACGAAAGAGCTCCCCTCTTTTCTCTTTGGTTAAACCTCTTCATGGTTATAACCAAAGTTAAAATTTCATTTCAATAAACGAAAAACTCATCTAGATAACCGATCCTATAAAAGGTAAGCTTATTTAGATATTCCGGATTCTCGGAGTGGAGATCCCACTTCTAGTTTCTTTCTTACACTGGAAATAGAATATAAAATTTTTCCTTTCCAGAATCAAGGAATAGAATATAAAATTCTTCCTTCCTTGTTCGGGGAATAGAATATAAAATTCTTCCTTCCCACACCAATCCTTTTCCAAGAATTTAGGATTCATCCTAGGAAGTTTATCCTGAATCCTAAGCAGGGATAAGTCTGCGCCTAACACATGCTGCCGGTTTAGTCTTTCTCCATAGAAGAAGATACCAGAGTTCGATTCTAGGGTATTTTATCCTGAAACCTAAGTAAGGATAAGTCTGCGCCTAACCTGCGCTGCCAGTTAGTTCTTAACCGTTAAAAAGAACACCCGCCCACATATTCAACATTGTGGCAGGTTGTTATTAATAACACCAAAATCCATGCCTTACACGCATGGGGAATTTTATCCTGAATCCTACGAAAGGATATGCTGACGCCTAACACGCACCGCCGGTTTAGTCTTTCTCCGCAGAAAAAGACACCGGAGTTCGATTCTGGGGTATCTTATCCTGAAACCTAAGTAAGGATAAGTCAGCATCTAATACACGTTGCCGGGTAGCCTATTCCCGTAGGCGAAGTCTACGTATTCAAAGTCGTAGCAAAAAGTCTAAGGGAGTTCATTCCGTTAGCACAACGTCACATGCGGAACGGATTTAGACAATCCGCATGCTAGCCCAACTCAAACGGTAGTCGGTAAAGGCTAATCAAATCCGTTGAAGGCTGGGGGTTAGCCAAAAATCCTAAAGTCAACGCCTAACATGCGTCGCCGGGTAACCTATTCTTGTAACAAATGGTAAAGCCTATGTATTCAACATCATAGCACAAAGTCTAAGGGAGTTCATTCCTTTAGCACAACGTCACATGCGGAACGGACTAAAACAATCCACATGTAAGCCCGATTCAAATGGTAATCGGTAAGAGCACGTCAAATCCGTTGAAGGCTGAATATTTGCCAAAAATCCTAAGTCAACGTCTCATTCACGTTGCTGTTTAGTCTTTTAACAGGAGAAAGATTGAAGTCTACGTATTCAATATCGTAGCACTAAAAGGGTTAACTCTTTTAGCTTAACGTCACATGCGGAACGGACTTAAACAATCCGCATTCTAGCCCGACTCAAACGGTAGTCGGTAAAGGCTAATCAAACCCGTTGATGGCTGAGAATTTACCAAAAATTCTATAAATACGAGTCATTGACGCATCAATTCTATAGATTGGTCTTGTGACTCAAGTATCTGCCACACTCCAATTCCTTAAGAGCTTAAACTGTGTATACTCCAGAAGACGTACGAGTGTAAACTGTGTCGGACGCCGGACAACGCGTCGCAATGAAGCTTGGACGCCGGACAACGCGTCACAATGAGGCTCAAACGTTGGACAATGTGTTGCAAATGAAGATTCAACACCGACAATCGATGGTCAGCAAACTCGAGCTAAGAAGTCAGGAAATCGAGAATCAACTTCAGGTTCAAAATTCCGACAGACGGTCAGACAATAAATGCAGCACCGGAACCCTTACAGACATTCGACAAAGCATCGAATAGCCTGGAGGACTGAAGGAATCAAGAATAAAAGCCATTCCAAATACCCCGTCATAACCGATTGAAGGATGGGACAATCATATCCAAAGTATTCCAGACTCTTCTATAAAGGAACGAGGCTGAAATACTTTGGTGGGGGTATCTGTAGGCGTATAAAACTGCCTATAGGTCCCTTAACACAGCTCGACGACGTCGATTCGACAAACGAACCATCGGGCAACGTATCCAAACACGATCGTTAGTCCACAACACCGAAGCCAAGTGATACGTGACGAAGCGGATTAACGAGGCTATAAGGCTAACGAACCGCACACAAACAACGGAATAAATCCACTCGCGTGCGGAATCAATCTAACAGGTTGATGAATCAACGAGTCATCCAACCAAGAGCGGACTCGAACGAATCACGATCGATTTAAGATTAGTTTTGGACTCAAATTCAAAAGTGGATTTACTGCCAAATCAGGTCAACGAATCGAGTCCGAACAAATCAACCACACAACCGAATCACGGACAGAACCGGAAAATGGAAAACGACGGGAAACCCCAACACCTAGAGGGGCTCGGCCTAAACCAAGCCACCTCAAGGTGGCTCGGCCAAGGCCGAGCCACCCTGAGGTGGCTCGGTGGCCGAGCCACCTCAAGGTGGCTCGGTGTGTCGGCCACCTGTGCGCGGGCACAGTAAAGGTGGCCTATAAATAGGAGGGGCTATGTTCATTTTCAGAGGTTGGAAATTTTGGAGGCGAAGCTCTACTGGATTCGAAGCTCAGATCTAAAAAAGATTGAAGCTTTGGGACTTTGAAGACTTGCTTTTCCAGATCCGGTGCTCAGCGATCGTAAACGCCAAATAAGGCAAGAGTTCGAGAGGAACTGGATCTCAAATCGGATCTCAGATCTACACAGGCATACTCCGGATCAAAGCTTGGTCTTTGATCCCGAGATTCAGGCGATTATTTCCTTGGTGAACTAATCCCCCCGGCTATTATTTCCTTCGTGAAATAATACCCGTCGTACTGCGTAGATCCGACCGGATCTAGATCTCGCGGTGGTCCACGGATAAACCCCGGCGCAGGCGAAGAACCCACGCAAGTGAGCGACCGCAAAACAGGAGCTCGTGATTTGTTCGACAAACAAGGATAAAAAGTTGTAATTTTTATTTCTTTTATTTGATCTTCATTGTAACCGGATCTTATAAAAAGACCGGATCTTTATAACCAAAAAACTGTTATTGAGAGTGCAATGGAATCAATGAAGAAGAAAGCAACGATTTTTTCCGCGAACAGAATCCTACCATAAGTTGCTCGTATGATAGCTCCAGACTGCAGACGGGTTACACGCCGGGGTACTTCCGGAATTGACTCGGGATTATCCTGTGTCGATGTCCCTTTGCTGATCATATTAGTGGTGACCCTCGAAAATTCTCCATCTTTGACTACCATTCTTCTTCGTTGGAAACGCCTAGGCCTTGGTTTTGGCATTTTGGTACTGAGCCTTTCGAAAGTCGAAGTTCTTTCGGGGACTGTCTTGATGCAGTTGCACTCAGACAATACTGCTCGAATGAGTTTGGAACAAGGGCACAGAGTTTCTAGTTTTTGAGGACTCCTTTTCCTAGTTTTACTCGTACCCCCAACACGATAGTACAACTCGTCGGTTTGAAGGTCGGAGTAACCTATCGTGTGTTGGCACGACTTCTCAGGTATAACGCTATCATCATCAAACGACAACGTTTCCTTCTAAGGGTGAACTGCCTTCTTTGGGCTTTCAAGAGTCACGCGTCTCGACACGCGCCTTTGTGGGCGTGAGTTCTCGGCGGGCTCCTGGACTTCAATGCACAAACTGGTGCGCGTAGTTGCCATGAACTCCTTGTCCTGTTGAGGGTGGCGGCGACCCTCGTCATATTGAGTCATTCGGGGCTTCTTTATCGGGCCCAAACGTTCTTGAACTGGAACTTTGGGAAGCGGTCTGAGGCGCTCCAAAACTGACCTCCTTCTTCGGGATGGTTCAGGAGGTTTAACTTGTTTTGAAGGCTGCAATGGTTGCTCTTTAGCCTGAATCGCCGCTTCAGACTCCGACCTCCATACTTGGCGGGTTGGTGGCGGCTTCTTAGCCACTTCCTTCTGCAGTCTTCTGCGGGCTTCTTGGACTTGAGCCCGTGCCTGTGCTAACAGCACGCGGTGCTTGCGAATGCGCTCCTCAAGTGTCGAACGATTCCGTTTGACACGGATCCATTCATTCGTTGGCGGCTTGGAAGAGCTGCCATTCATTGGTTATTGAGGTTGTTTGCCTCTCCTATTCTTCAGATCCGTGCTGTAGCGGATTTCGTCAGTGGACTCCATCGCCTTTGCGAATTGCCACGCCAGGCGTTGACGTCGCCTCTGGCGGGCTCTCTTTGAAAGAGTCGCTACGCCTTCAGCGATGGAGGAATTGGCCAGAACAGATCTTACCTGGTTGGAGGTCGGTGGAACTTCACCCAATGCAACTTCAGCATCAATCGGGGTGAGATCTTTGTTGGTATTCTCCACTTCTTCATACCAACGGACTTTTCTCCTGGAGAAGAACTTCTGAGATTTCTTGGACTTGTGAGGGGAGGTGGATCCGGACGAGGATGATAGATACTCCTCAAACTTTTGTTGGTCGAATTCATACTCGACCTCCTCCTCGACCGGGATCGAGATCCGCGGCTGCGACGTAACGATCTTGGTAGCGAGATCGGTGGCTCCCATTGTGGTCGCCAGATTGTTCGCGGGAAAAATTGTTGTTTTCATTGAAGTCATTGTCTCCTTAAGCAATAGTTTATCGGTTACAAAAGATCCGGTCTTTTTATAAGATCCGGTTACAACAAAATCAAAGGAAAATAAAAAAAAAGATTATAACTTTCCTGAACAAATCGCAAGATCCTGTTTTGCGGTCTCTTGCTTGTGTGGGTTCTTCGCCTGCGTTGGGCTTAATCCGTGGACCATCGCGTGATCTTGATCCGGTCAGATCTACACAATATGACGGGTGTTATTTCACCAAGGAAATAACAGCCGGGGGTATTATTTCACCAAGAAAATAATAGCCCTAAGTAATCGAAATCGACCAAGCGAAATCGATACTCTTCTCGGGATCAAAAACCAAGTTTTGATCCGGAGGATAACTGTGTGGATCTCAGATCTGATCTCTCTCGAACTCCTGCCTTATTTGACGTGGATGATCGCCAAGAACGAGATCTGAAAAATCTCCCCCTTTAAAGTTCCAAAGCCTCAATCTTTTTTTAGTCTTGAGCCTTTAATCCAGCAGAGTTTCGCCTCCAAAAAATCCAACCTCCAAAACAATGAGCCTAGGGGTCTATTTATAGGCTCTTCAAACCAGATCTGGGCTCAAATCTGAGCCCAAATCTAGGTGGCTCGGCCCAGGTGGCTCGGCCACCGAGCCACCAAGAGGTGGCTCGGCCACAGATTGTTTGCGGGAAAAATTATTGTTTTTATTGAAGTCATTGTCTCCTTAAGCAACAGTTTATTGGTTATAAAAGATCCGGTCTTTTTATAAGATCCGGTTACAACAAAATCAAAGGAAAATCTAAAAAAAAGATTACAACTTTCCTGAACAAATCGCAAGATCCTGTTTTGCGGTCTCTTGCTTGTGTGGGTTCTTCGCCTGCGTTGGGGTTAATCTGTGGACCACCGCGCGATCTTGATCCGGTCAGATTTACACAGTATGACGGGTGTTATTTCACCAAGGAAATAACAGCCGGGGGTATTATTTCACCAAGGAAATAATAGCCCTAAGTAATCGAAATCGACCAAGCGAAATCGATACTCTTCTCGGGATCAAAAACCAAGTTTTGATCCGGAGGATAACCGTGTGGATCTCAGATCTGATCTCTATCGAACTCCTGTCTTATTTGATATGGATGATCGCCAAAAACTATATCTGAAAAGTCTCCCCCTTCAAAGTTCTAAAGCCTCAATCTTTTTTTAGTCTTGAGCCTTTAATCCAGCAGAGTTTCGCCTCTAAAAAATCCAACCTCCAAAAGAATGAGCCTAGTGGTCTATTTATAGGCTCTTCAAACCAGATCTGGGCTTAGATCTGGGCCCAGATCTGGGTGTCTCGGCCCAGGTGGATCGGCCGGCCACCTAGGTGGCTCGGCCGGCCACCTAGGTGGATCGGCCGGCCACCTAGGTGGATCGGCCGGCCACCTAGGTGGATCAGCCGGCCACCTAGGTGGCTCGGTTTTGGCCGAGCCACCAGGTGGTGGCTCGCCCACCGAGCCACCACTTGGTGGCTCGGTTTTGGCCGAGCCACCAGTGTAGGCGTATAAAACTGCCTATAGGTCCCTTAACACAACTCGACGATGCCGATTCGACAAACTGACCTTCGGGCGACGTATGCAGACACGATTGTTAATCCACAACACCGAAGCCAAGTGATACGCGACGAAACGAATTAACAAGGCTACGAGGCTAACGAACCGCATGCAAACAATGGAATGAATCCACTCGCGTGCAGAATCAAGCTAACGGGTTGAGGAATCAACGAGTCATCCAACCAAGAGCAGACTCGGACGAATCACGATCGAATCAAGATCAGTTTCGGACTCGAACTCAGAAGCAGATTTACTGCCAAATCAGGAACCGGATTTACTGCCAAATCAGGTCAACGAATCGAGTCCGAACAAATCAACCACACAACCGAATCACGGACAGAACCAAAAAATGGAAAACGACGGGAAACCCTAACTGTAGGCATCGAAAATTGCCGATAGGTCCCCACTCACAGCTCGGTGTTAACGATCGACGATCGAACGTCACTACCCAGTTCACAAGAGCTCAAATGACGCCGGTGAGCGACTGAAGCAAACCGACGGATTACGTGAGCCGACAGAATGTCAGAATCACGAGGATACGGGTTGACCGAAAACCCCGCGATCACCGCAATTGGACCAACGCCCGCTGTGCTCCGATCACCCCACGGATAATCCAACCATCGGGGCCTACAGAGCTCGCCGTCACGATTCCAACGCATCCGAAATCACTCAAATCCGAGTTCGGACGGCGAGTCAACGACGAGTCAACGGCAGGACAACGGCAGAACAACGGCACAGCCTCGGACTGCGTTGGGACACCCAAATGGGCCTCGGCAGGCCCGAGACACCCGAGGGGTGTCTTGGCAAAGCCAAGACACCCTAGGGGTGTCTCACATCAGCCCCCCCCTCTCCTTGTGGCTATAAATAGCCCCCTTGGCCTCCTTTGTGAAGGGCTCTGGATTTTTGCTCTCAATTCAAGGCTGAATTATCTTAGCCAAGGATTATTCTGCAAGAGAGCGGCGAAGCCCTGCCGGAGTGAGGAGTCAGAGTCTGCAAGATAGCGGCGAAGCCCTGCCGGAGCACGGAGTAAGGCGTTCTTCATCAGCACCCTTCATTCACCCCCTTCTGTTCCTTGGTGTTGCCCTTCGCAGGCGACACTGAGAAGAGCTATTATCTCGCGTTAGCCAAGATATACGCTTTAAACTTCTAGATCTCACGCGGATCGACGAAGTTCTGTTTCTATATCCCTCTGCGGATAGACGAAACTCTGCCGGATTTTCCCGAAAAGGATCTTGAAGAGTCGGCGGTCCACGGATATCAACGTCCCCGTCACAGGCTAACAACCCACGCAAGCGAGACCGTACCAAAACGGGATCTCGTGTTTATTTTCGTTAAAGTTGTAACCCTTTTGTTTTCATTTTATCCTGTTGTAACGCTCAAAGTTGTAACAGATCTCGAAAAAGAGAACATCAATGAAAACAGCAACTTTTACCGGAAACAAGCTGGCGACCACAGTGGGAGCCACCGATCACGCTGCCGAGATCGGAGTGACGCAACCGACCTTCAAGATCCGGGTGAATGAAGAGGTCGAGTACGAGTTCAACCAGCAGAAGTATGAAGAGTACCTCTCCTCCTCCTCCTCCAGATCTGCCTCTCCGCACCGGCGCAGGAAGAACCCATCTCCAAAAAGGGCTTGCGGGATCTCCAACTCCTCAATTCAAGACCCCGCCGTCGCTGCTGCTACACTTGCACCACACAACGGCCTTGCGTCGATCAGTGTGGTCAAGAACGTAGATCCAACAGCACCAAAGGCAATGGGTGATGCTGCTCCAACTCCATCAAAAAGGGCGATCCAAAGACGCCGCCAACGCCTCGCTCAACAGCTCGCCAGGGCTAAGGAGTCGAAAGATGGAGTGCGCTATGCAGAGGATCTGAAGTCGAGGCAGCGACAAGAGCAACGGCAAGCAATCAACCTCCCCTCCAAAACAGAAGCAAGTGAGTGGATCCGCGTCAAGAGGAACCGCTCCACGCTCGAGGAGCGAATCAAGAAGCGCCGCGCTCTACTCGCACATGCCCGGCTCCTCCTGAAGAAGGCAGAGGAGATGCAGCAAGAAACGGTGGTCAAAACACCGTCCAAGGGTAGATCGGTGTTGGTTCCCAAATCGACACCAACACTTCCAGCAAAGAAGGGCAAGATTATCGCCCAGAGTTCAACCAAATCAGAGCATACTCCGCCTGTACCGGCACCCTCAACGGAGCCAGGTAAAAAGGGGGATCATTCAAGATCTCAGGTTCCTTTGCCGGGTCGCCTTGGTCCTTTACCGGAGAACCGAGGAAGAATACCCGTCAAAGAACGGCTGGGACCATTGAAAGGTCCCCAAATTAAAAACCAGACCGGGGGTCGAATCAATCCCCCCAAGAAAGATGAAAAAGGGAAAGCCCCTATCACCGACCGCACTGAGTTGCGAGTCGAACTGAAAGAGCCCGTTCGGTTTCTACGCTCCCAAAAGCGTAAAATTGAACGGGCCACTCTTGAAAAATCTAACCAAGTTTTGCATTCCCAAAGGGAAACACACTCGTCTGAGGATGAGCGTGTTATACCAAGGGACACCTACCAACACTCTGTAGGTTGCTCCAGCTATCAAGCTGATGAGCTGTACTACAGGGCCGGGGGTGTGGGAAAATCTCGAAAGAGATACATGCAGGATATGGAGTCCCGCTGCCCTTGTGCCAACATTATCAAGGCAGTGCTGTCCGAGTGTTTCTGTGCTCAGACCCCAACAAGAATCTCGGTGTTCGAGAGACTCTCCAAGCCGAAGCGTTTCCACAAGAAGAAATCGCTCCGCCAAGAGGATGAATACTCAAAAGTGTCAGTCAACATGACCGGCAGAGGGGGATCAACACCACATCTCAACTTGGATCAGCTTGCCGAGGCTTCCCGATGCATGACATGGTTGCGGTCGGGAACCATCAAACGAAAGAATTACCCAAGAGTACAAAAGGGACTCTCCCTAGAAGAAGAAGAATCAGATGCTGATTCTGATACCTGCTCTGCCGTCGCATCCGATGACACAACTTCAAGTGCAGGCCGACCTTATGAATCGCTCATGATCAGCGCCGAACAAGTGTCGAAGATACTTGAAGAAGCCCTGGCCAAGCAGAAGGAGAGCTTCAAATTTGAAATGGAGATGGCCATGCAGCGGATGAGGGAGATGCACGACCAACAGATCGCGGCAATGACGGTTCACCAAGGAGAACCGAGTCAACGCAATCCAGAGCAGCATGAATGGGAAGGGGATAATGTTAACGTCCCTCCTGTCAACACCAGCAATGGGGGTGGTCCCGCAGAAGATAATGCCCAAGAGGACCACGCCGCCTCTCCCAGAAGCCACTCGAAGACCGAGACGAGTGAGGACAGGAAGATGAAAGACTTGGAGAGCAAAATCAATGCGTTGATGAGTGCTCAAGAGGTAAAAAGGTCTGGTATACCCTGCCCCTATCCAAGGGAGTGGGAATCGATCCCATATCCGGCAAAGTTTAATCTGATTAACTTTATGCCGTTTGATGGGAAGGGTTCCCCTACCCAGCATTTAATCTACTTCAAGTCTCATTTAGGAATCATTTCTGGAAATGAGCCCCTCATGGTGCGGTCATTCGTCGGTGGTTTGCCGTTTTGTCGTTTTTCTGTTTTGCGCTTGATTTGAACTCGAGTGTTGATCTGGACTCTAATTTGGCGGTCAGGATCCTAATTTGGCAGTAAATCCGCTTTGGTGTTTGAGTTCGAGTCTGGATCTGATCTTGATTGATGTGGTGGACTCTACGTGTTTTCGTCGAAAGTTGCCTTCATTACTGATTTCATTAAAACTTCA
>BQKN01060700.1:0-34824 GCA_022839385.1 Asparagus kiusianus | reverse complement strand
GGCGTCCACCTTAGGGTTTCGAAACCGCTTGGGTTGACCTTCGTCGCTACGTGTTGACTTCCGTCGCCACGTGTTGACTTTTGTCGCAACGCGCTGACCGGCGTTGACCTATGGTTACGCGTTGACCGGCGTTCACCTTAGGGTTTTGGAATTGCCGTGCGTTGTCTTGTGGAATTCATCCATATCTTCAACCGTCGGCGAAGAATCGGTGTTCACAAAACAATCGGGGGATCGAAAAAAATCGTTCGGGGGTCAAAACTGGGTCAAACACCCCCGGGGTGTCTCCATGACACCGAGACACCCTTGGGGTGTCTCGGTTTTGCCGAGACACCCCTTGGGGTGTCTTGGGTGTTTTCATGGTCCCCCCCCTTTCATTTGTCTTTTTGCTCATTTTGTCTCTTGCTTATGGTCCCCCCCTCCTTTAATTTGAATTTCAAGAGAGAAAACCTCCCCCCTCAAAACCGAGTTCTCTTCTCCCCATTTCGGTTTTGTGCTTCACCTTCTTCCTCAAGAGTTTCCCCCATTGAAGAATCCATCAATCCATAAGAAAAGCTTGGATTTTGGCGGGTACCTTTTTGCCGAGATTTTCTCCTCTTTCAAACGAGGGTTTTGGCTTCCATTTCCGAGCTCGAAGGAAAACCCCTTTGATTTGGTAAGTTTCTCTTCTCAATCTCCTTATTTTCTTGCAAAGATCGTACCTTTATGCTTGCAATAGATAAGGGTTTATGTATGAACCACGTTCCGGGGGGTTTTATGCAAAGGCCGAAACTATAGGGGATTATTTGCAAAATTCGTGGGACTGAAGTTTTGGGGGCTTTTATGCAAACATGAACTGACATTTGGGAGGCTTGGGTTCATGTTTGTTTCATCAAGAAATGGGGGTGCTTTGTGCAAGAGGATTAAAGAATTGTTTGAGGGGGTTATTTGCAAAATAGCCCACTAAAATTTTGGGGCTTATTTGCAAAAGGGCCACAAATTTGAGACTGAAATCCACTGAGTGTTGTCCCCAAACTCCCGATCAAATTTTTGGTAAAGGCACGTGGGGGTTAAACCAAAAGTTTGAGGAGGGGCTTTTATGTAAAACTGGCTGAATTTTGCAAAAGGGGTTTATTTGCAAAATTTAACCAACAATGTGGGATACCGAGGTGTTAGATGATCAAGCATGATGACCACAACCCGCATCACACGTGTCCTTGACCTGAATGTGGCCTTGAGCACGGGGGGTATTTTGGGTATTTACCAAAATTTACCGCGAAACGACGATTATCGTTTCGCGTGCACGAAATTCATAGGTTTAATTAGACTTTAACTATGAAATCCTATTTGTTTACGGGATTTCAAGTCCAAGTTCTTAATTTCCCTTTTTCAATACCTTATGTATGTATATTGTACCTGATGCACTGTTCTTCACTGCAGGTTCGCGATGTCACCCCGCCGATCTCGACCTTCCGGGAGTCACTCTCGCCCGCAGCATAGCGAGGAGGAGGCTCCTATGACCTCGTCTCCAGTGACCTCCTTCTTCGGGGGTAAGAATCTTATACTTTTGTATCCCGGATTGACCTCTCGCGGGTCATGACGGAAGAACCGATACCCCTCCCGCGGGGGTTAAGGTTTCAGACTTGTTTTGCTTAGCCAATTCAAGTCTTCGGGTATATTGGGGCGATCTCATGTTGCCTTACACCTTATAGGTCGGTGTATGTTATCACGCGATTCACGTGATGGCGTATACCGTCCTCCCGGTATAGGGCACTCGAAATCGTCTTTACCAATTATCCCGTGAACAATCTCATTTTGCCTTTATGAGATAGATATTCTGACCCTTTGCTTCGTTGCAGTTGATTTTCCCGGTGGTAGCTTTCCTACTCATGCGAACACCGGTTGCAGCCGCGAGGTCTTCTCTTCGGCCTCTGTTAGGCAGGCGATTGATCCGCTCCCGCAGTTCGACAGGGATCGTTCAGACGAATCCTGTCGCTTGATACGGGATGGAGGGCGCCACTGTTTACGCCAACTCATCACCGATGCTCCTCTTACCGCGGATGCTTCGTCCACCCAGGCTTTGAAGAAGCCGGATTTCCTGTTCGGGGATCATGTGGAGGATCCCGACACACTGACTCTCGCCGAGGAGCATTGACTAACTCTTGAGGAGAGTGCTCTTTTATACATTCCTTCCATCCCTCGTCACTGTTCTTTTACTCATCTGGAGGGACAGGGTGTGGATAGACGGATGTCTTGATACCTCACTGATGATGCTGTGCGGGTTCAGTGCGGGTATGTTTCTCATGGAAAGACCCCTGGTTCTGGCGGATATCATCCTGTTCGTGGCCTTCGACCCGGGATCATGGGCCTTGACGCCGTACCCCCAGGCGAGGTGTTCGCAGCTGCTCCTACCGTGAGGAACCGTTTGGCTCTCCTTGGGAGAAGGCTGCCTCACCCGGAGTACCGGTGCTATGGTTGGGCTTCTTCATTACCCAAGGGATGGTGGCCCCGCATGACCGGTTATGTCTTGGGCCGTTGGGAGAAGGATCTGAAGAATAGTGGCTTGTATGTACCTATACGAGCTACTATGTATGGCCTCCCAGTTAGCTGTCGCCATTTCTTGGCGTTGTTGGAGACGTATATACCTGACAGCAACACCTTCTTGACTAGTGACGGAGAGTTGGGATTGGCCCTCCATGAGATGCATCAGGTTTCCGGTCTTTCGATGGGAGATTGCCCCTATCAGGAGTATTTTCCTTCTAACCAGCAGTTGGGGTGGTTGAAGAAAGAGAATCCCGACATGTATGACACCCTCTGGGACCTCACCTGTCATTATCACACCTGCTTGATCCAGACTCCTCTCCCAGCCAAGACGAATAGGAAGGTTAGCTTGAAGCAGTTTGCCACTTATCTATTCCAGAACTTGGAGGGTGATTCTAGCGTACCCGTTCGTGAGCTGGATGTCTTGACCGTCACCGCTATTAACGAGTTGGTGGAGAAGAGTGGGGCTCAATCCTATACCATCGCCAGCGCTGAGGGAGCTTTCCCTGCAGGGACCAAATTTCGCTCTTTCCTCCACCGCGCGCAGAAGTCCATCGAGCCTCGATCTCTGTTGGCAGGCTATCTTGCCCTCTGGTTGAAAAAGTGCGTTGTTCCTCACCAGTCTTCGGATGCCTTACCTCTTGAGGTGCTTTTTCCCGCGGTTCAGCTGGCTTACGGAAGGGAACTTTCTTTGCTCCCAGCGATGGTTGCCAGCATCCATTACGGGCTTAGGAGCGTGGTCAGTAGCTTTACTCAGGTGGGTCCCGAGCCATCTACCGAGCTTATCTGTCCTAAGGTTGAGCTTCCCTACGCATATCTGATGGCGTGGCTCGTTCTTCATCGTCTGGGCTTGATGTCGGCGCCCAGCGTTGTTGACGTCCCCGTCCCATACATGCAGCTGTTGGAGAAAAGCCGATGGCTTGCGAAGAAGTTCGATGACGTTCAGCAGGCACTTCAAGTTCGCAAGGGCTGGGAGTTCTTTAAGTGCTTCCCTTAGTTTTCGGGTCGATATGGCGACGTGTTGACTGATGAGGAGAAACCCAGGAGTGACCGCACCATTCTCGACATAGGTTGTTTCCGTTGGTTGGTAAATATCCGTGTCGGATATCTTGTTTTCCGGGTGAGGAACCGATGCCATATAGAGCCTTACCTCCCCTGCCGTTTTGCACGTCAGTTCGGCTATGACCAGCTATACGTGGGGAACCCCAGCCGCGGTTTGAGGGTTGAGGGAGGACTTGTTGACGGTGTGCGAGCATGGTTGTGGACTATGGTGGGCTGCACCGGGGCCCGCTTTGCTCTTCCCTCTTATAGGCGTAAGCTAATGATCACTTTCCTCAGCTGCAAGTGGTTCCTCTCTGCCTATGAATTCATAGGCGTGAAGAGCCTTTCAGAGTTAGAGTCCGATCACTCAGTGTCGGCCGCCATGATGGCTGCTCGTAAGGCTGAGGTTGCTCGGAAGCAGAGGAAGAGGCGTGGTAAATCCTCTCTCTCCAGCAGAGATGATGCAGGGTCTCTCCCTATGGATGATGAGGTCGAGACTCCTGAGAGGGAGTTTGTGGATATAGACACCGACCAAGAAGAACTCGGTACAGGTTTGTCATATCCTTTGATTTCCTTTCTCAGATCCAGCTGGTATTTATGAACGTTATCATTTCAGGTAGAACCACTGGCGATCGTGAGCCACTTGCTTCCCATTCCACAAGTTCAGGGCCTGGAGACCGAGCTGCTACGAGTAGTAAGCCTGTGCATGATCAACCTGTGGGTTCCAGGAGAGCTGGTACTTCGAAGAGAAAGAAGACCGCTCATAAACCACCTGTCAGCCAGCGTCCTTGTGGAGTGGACTTAAGCGACATTGCCGATGGCGAGGAAGGTAACATCTTCTTGGACTTGCTTTTATCACTTCAAGGTGCTTTATCTTTGGGATTCATGATCATGTTTTATGTCCCAGGGATTTTTGAAGAGGATGAGCTTCCACCGGATCCAGTATTCCCCGGATCCGACCACATGGATTGCTTCATGCAAGAAATGTGCGATGCTCTTCATGATGGCTCCCTAGGCATTGACTTAAACATTGACCTTGAGCCAGTAGATGGTACTGAGCCCACCAGTCCATATTCTTCCGTCCCTGCTGCGGGTGCTGTGACGGAAAAGCCAGTTGGGGACGGAGTCTTCCATGATGTAAACTTCGAAGAGCAGGAATATGTCCCTGCACCAGTTTTCTCAAAGCCTGACTCCGGATTGCTAGCCGATATGTTGGCTGAACAGACTTCTGGGGGAACTGCGAGACCACTCTTTGGGAGTGATTCATTCGCAGGTACACATTCGATCCCACTTTTCTTTACTTGCCTAAATTTCCATTTTGGCTAATAAAGAAGTGTAACTATAGGACCAAGCAATGTGCCTGATGCTACTACAGCTTCGGGTGATTTCCCACCTCCACCGAGTAGTACGACTGATTTGCCCACGAGGGTTGACATACCCTCCATGAGCACTCCTGTCGTTACTTCGGAGTTTGTTGAGCCTCAACCCGAGGGGACTTCTGCCGGTATAGGTAATACCTCGAATTTCTCCTTCGGGTTTTCTGATTGTCTTGTATAATCCCTTAACTTTCTATATCGCTGCTTGCAGGATCTCGCTCTTCTCTGTATGAGCGTATCCGTGTCCTTTTGGCCGACACCGATCCTGAGAGAGACATTTTTCGTACCGACCTCGCCCTTTTTACTGTCTTTTTCAACGGTATGATCGATAAACTTCTTCATCGAGGATATCATTTCGATCAGTTCGGGTGTTCCTTCTCTCGCTACATGACGATGATCAGAGAGGAAGGATATCCAGAGTTGGCCGACTCCTTTACTGCCGAATTCACTGTTCTGGAGTCAGAGATTCGGGAGTTGAGGGATTTGAAGGCTGGTGGAGCTTCCTCCTTTGTATCTTCTCAGATGGAGGGCAGGCTGACGCAGTGGCGTGACTTGAGATCTTCCATTGGCAGTGAGCTTCGGTCACGTGAGCATTCTGTTGCTCAGCTAATGGCTTTACTAGCGAGGAAGGATGCCGGTAAAGCCGAGTTACTCAGTTCCTTGGATTCTAGCCATGAAGAGATAGCTAAGTTGAAGGATGCTTTGAGACGTGCCGAGGAGTCTGCTGCTCTTATCGCCGAGGACCTAGCTGGATTAGAGCGTTCTCGTGAGTGGACGCTTGATAAGCTGGGATCGACATAGGAGGGATTGATGAAGCTGCAAAGTGAAGCCGCGGAGGTCTTGAACAATTCCGAGGATTCTGTCCTAGCTCGCCTGCAGATGGAACTCGAGCAGAGCTACGTAGACATGCTTTCTAGCTTGGAGTCCGATATTCTTAGCCGTCAGTTACCTTCGGGTTGACAAACTTGTTGTATGCTTTCGTCTTGATCTATTATTAGAGACTCCGTATTTGCTTCTTTTCACAGGATGTTTTGGTACACCCCCAGCCCTCAATGCTATGACTTTGAATTCATAGACTTCACCATTTCTTATAGGGAAAAGGGCACCCTGCACCGCGTATTAGGCAATGACTTATCCCTTCTTAGGCTTCGGGATAAAATTCTCCAGGTTTAGACCCTGGTAACTTTTTTCTATCGGCGAAAGATTTTAAACCGGCTATACGCGTTAGGTATAGACTTATCCCTCCTTAGGCTTCGGGACAAATTCCCCAGGTTTAGACCCTGGTAACTTTTTTCAATCGGCGAAAGATTTTAAACCGGCTATACGTGTTAGGTATAGACTTTGGGTTTTTTGGCAAACCCCCAGCCCTCAACGGGTTTGACGTGCCTTTACCGATTACCGTTTGAATCGGGCTAGCATGCGAATTACCTAAATCCGTTCCGCATGTAACGTTGCGCTAAGAAAATTGCTTCTCTTAGACTTAGTGCTATGATGTTGAATACATAGGCTTCGTATTTCTCACGGGAAAGACTACCCGGCAACGCGTGTTAGGCGTTGACTCCATCTCTGTCTTTTCTAAAAGCAAAGACAGGGGAAAGTGCTACGATTTTGAATACGTAGGCTTCGTCTTTCTCACGGGAAAGACTACCCGGCAACGCGTGTTAGGCGTTAACTTCATCTCTATCTTTTCTAAAAGCAAAGACAGGGGAAAATGGGAGAGGAAGAATTTTATATTCTATCTCCCGGCATTGAAGAGGAAGAGTTTTATATTCTATCTTCAATTGGAAAGGAGGCTCAATGGGAGAGGAAGAATTTTATATTCTATCTCCCATTGCTGAAGAGGAAGAATTTTATATTCTATCTTTAGTAAGAAAGGAAACTCAGGGTGGGATCTCCACCCCCAGAATCCGACAGGTGAAACTAGGAGTGGGATCTCCACTCCGAGAATCGAAAAGTTCAAACGACCCTAACTGTCGTAAGGTTTGGTCATTTGAACCTGAAGAGGAAGAATTTTATATTCTATCTTCAGCAGGAAAGGAAACTCGGGGTGGGATCTCCACCCCCAGAATCTGACAGTTGAAACTAGGAGTGGGATCTCCACTCCGAGAATCGAAAAGATTCGGATAACCCTAACTGTCGTAAGATTTGGTTACTCGATTTGAAAGTGGACCTCTCGTTCATTAGGGGAATCGAGAGAGGATTTTGGTTGTGGTCCTAACTGTAGTAAGGTTTGACCAAGTGGGAAATTTGAGAACGATCCTAACCGTAGAAGGGTTTGATCGATCGATTTGTGGACCTCTCGTTCTTTGGACGAATCGAGAGGGGAATTTGGCTTTGGTCCTAACTATAGTAAGGTTTGACCAAATAGGAATTGCGTGGTGGAGACTATGAACCGTCAACCACCACTGAAAGTTTCGTGAGGGAAGATTAACTCATCGAATGATTAGATCTCATCTCAGCGAAAGAGTGTGTGTGAGAGTTAGAGTCTGACAAACAAGAACATTCGGAATTCGAATGTGGATTTCTTGTTCATCTCTCTTACAGTGACTGGGTTATCCCTAAGAATATCCCAATATGATATTCTTCCGGGAACTTCCCAGTACATCAAAATTTTCTGACGATACTAAGGATAGTATCTTTTCAGGAATTTGCCATTTATTGGCACAGCAATCGGGTTATCCCTAAGAATACCCCAATGCGGTATTCTTCCGGGAACTTCCCGATACATCAAAATTTTCTGAAGATACTAAGGATAGTATCTTTTCAGGAATTTGCCATTTATTGGCATCATGAGCCGGTCACCATCTTTGGTGACTAGGCGATATGCGTCGTTCGAGTAAACTGTTTCTACTACGAACGGTCCTTCCCATTTGGGTTCGAACTTGCCTTTCTTCTTGGAGTTAAGGATCATAGGACGTCTTTCAGTTAAGACCAAGTCCCCTTCCTTAAAACTCCTTTGTCGAACCTTTTTGTCGAAGGCCCTAGAAATTCTGGCTTGGTAAAACTCAATATGCTGTTGAGCTTCCAGGCGCTTTTCATCGAGCATCTCGAGTTCTTCGAGGCGTTTCTGATGTTGTTCTTCGGTCGTCATCTGGGTTGCAAGAGCGATCCGAAGAGATGGAATTTGGATTTCCAAAGAGAGAACGGCTTCACATCCGTATACCAATGAATACGGGGTTGCGCCGGTTGGTGTACGCACCGTGGTACGATAGGCCCATAGAGCTGCGCCGAGCTTATCATCCCAATCTCGCTTGTTATTTTTCACAAGCTTTGACAAGAGCTTTATGATGGTCTTGTTGAAGGCTTCAGCTAACCCGTTTGCTGTGGGATTATAGGCTGTTGACGAGATGTCCTGAATTTTGAACTTTTCGCAGAACCTTATGAAGGCGTTGCTGATAAATTGAGGACCATTGTCGTGTATGATTCGTCTTGGAACACCATGCCTGTAGATGATATGGTGCTTGATGAATGCAATAACGTTGCTCGTCTTAACTTCTCTGAGTGGAACTGCTTCAGCCCATTTGGAGAAGTAATCGGTAATTGCCAGGATGAACCGGTCACCTTTGACGGACGGGGGGTTTATAGGACCAACAATGTCCATTCCCCAAGTCTCAAATGGCCATGATGTTACCGAAGGATGTAGATGCTCCGGAGGTTGGTGCATATAATTCGCGTGTACTTGACATGCGTGACACTTCCGGGCGTATGTGATCGCATCATTCATCATGAAGGGCCAAAAGTACCACATTCTTCTGATGCGATCATAAAGCTTGGGGCCAGGTTGGTATGCGCCGCACGATCCTTCATGCGCCTCTCTAAGCACTTCTTCAGCTTCTTTGGTCGATAAGCAACGTGCTAGCAGTCCATCGTACCCCCTGCGGTACAGCGTTTGATTCTCCGTATTATAGTAGAATCTTGGTGCTCTTCGTCTGATTGACTCTCTCTCTTTCACGTCCTCTGGCAAGATTCCATGCAGGACGTAGTCGATGATGGGGAAGCGCCAATCTCGGGGTTCAAATTCAGCCTGAGTTGTGTGCACCTCCTGAACCTCTTCTTCCCTGTCATTTTCATCATAGAGCGGCACTAAGAGTTGGTGAGTTCTTACCGTGACAAATTGTTCTGTCCCGGGTGGCTGTGCCAGAGATACGGCTAAAGCTGCTAACGCATCTGCGTAGGTATTCTGCAACCGTGGGACGTGCTCGATGAAGAATCCTTCAAACGATTCCGCTATTTCCACCGCCATCTTGTGGTAAGGAATTAAATCCTGACTTCGGACTTTGTACTCCCCTTGGACCTGCTTAACTATCAGTTGAGAATCACCGAAGGCTTCGAGATACTCAACCCCCAGCTCCTTGGCGAAATTGAGTCCGATAATCAATGCGTTATACTCTGCCACATTATTCGAGCACGGCTCGGTTAATGAGTAGGCTCGAGGCATCACATGTTTTCCTGGGGAAACTAAGACAACTCCGACTCCGGAGGAGACCTTAGAACATCCAGGAGCACTTGTGACACTAGCTGCTCGTGAAGCACCGTCAAAGTACAAACGCCACACTTGTTGGTGCGAAGTTGCGTTGACTTCGTGGGTTTCATCAGGTAAATCGTCATATATCTCGGCGGCATCCGTAGTTGGATTAGCTGCCAAGAGATCACAGATAGCTTGCCCTTTTACTGACTTCTACTGTTTGAAGTGCAGATCGTATTGGGACAAGAGTAAAGCCCACTTCGCTAACCGCCAACTCATGGAAGCTGGCTGGGTCATGAATACCCGGACGGGGTTAACTTTGGAGATGACGTAGATGGTCTGTCCAACCAAGTAATGCCGCATCTTCTGGATGGCGAACACTAAGGCGAGGCATTCTCTCTCAATCATGGGATATCGAGATTCCGCGCCCACCATGGTTCGGCTTAAGTAATACACCGCCTGCTCGTGACCGTTATCGTCATCTTGTGCAAGCAATGCACTCAATGAGTGGCTTGTCGCCTTGACATAGATCAAGAACGGTTTGCCTGATTTCGGTGCAACAAGTACGGGAGGTTTCGAGAGATACTCTTTAATACTCTCGAATGCTTTTTGACAAGCATCGTCCCATACGAATGACACGCCCTTCTTTGTAAGTCTGGAGAACGGTTGGCATTTCCCCGAAAGGTTTGAGATAAACCGACGGATATAAGCCAATCGCCCTTGCAGTCCTCTGAGCTCTTTGAGGTTTCTCGGAGGTTGTAATTCGTTGATCGCCTTTACTTTATCCGGATCAATGTGAATACCTTTGGTGGTGACGACGAATCCCAGGAATTTGCCACTGGACATTCCGAGGAAGGACTTGGTAGGGTTCATCTTCAACTGATGGGCCCGCATCAAGTCGAACATGGTCTTCAAGTCTTTGATGTGATCATTTTTATCATGACTTTTCACGACCAGGTCATCCACGTAGCATTCGACGGTCTTTCGGAGGTGCTCCTGAAAGATCTTCGACATGGCTCGCTGATATGTAGCATCTGCATTCTTCAAGCCGAAGGGCATGACTGTGTAGCAGAATACGCCAAGAGGCGTTCTAAATGCAGTGTGCTTCTCATCATCTGGATGCATCTTTATCTGGTTGTAACCAGAGAAACCATCCATGAAAGACATCCTCTCGAACCCGCACGTGTTGTCGATGATAACATCCGTGATGGGGAGAGGAAAGTCATCTTTTGGACAGGCTGCATTGAGATCCCTGAAGTCGATGCATATCCTGATCTTCCCGTTCTTCTTAAGGACCGGGACAATATTGGCAAGCCACTCTGGATGTTGTTCTTCCCGAATGAATCCTGAGTCGACAAGCTTTTTGACTTCAGCTTCGATTGCTTCCATCATTTGCGGACGAAACCGTCGTTGTTGTTGTTTGACTGGTTTGACCTCTGGTTTAATGTTGAGACGATGCACCGCTACATTTGGATCGAGCCCTGGCATGTCTTCATAATTCCAGGCGAATACGTCGATATACTCCCGGATAAGAGAAATTAACTCCTCCTTCTCCTCAGGTAGGAGACTGTCGCTAATGAATATCGGCTTCGGATTTTCCTCGGTTCCCATATTCACTTGGATTACTTGGTCTTCGGTAGGAGGCTCTCTTTGCTCGAACCTATCACCGTACTGCATGCTTAAGTGATGAACCCACGGGTCTTCCCATGTCGGCATCTCATCATCTTCTTCTATTGTCGCTGGATCAACTGTAGTCATGTTCGACATTAGCTTCTTAAACACCTCACCAAGACTAGCGTCGGAATCCCAACCCGAAGAGTCGGAAGAATATCCCTTCCTAGTCTTGTTAGCAATTTGGTCGATGATTTGCTAGCCACACTCATCATCTGATGAGACATAGCCTAGACCTCTTTTGTGGCGATAATAATCATCGGGTTTTCCCTTCGGTACATAGGCCATCCGGGGTGGAACCCGTGGACCTCGACCAAAGAAAAGACCCTCCCCGAGCTTGAAGTCATACCCGTGCCTTTCCATCATGTTGCACGCTTTCGTATCGTATCTGGATAGATGACGGGCCGGCTTATCATTGTCGTCTTCCTCTTCCATGAAGTGGTCGGGTATCGGAGATGCTCTTCCTTTGCCGTAGACGACCTCCTTTCCACCCCCAATCCCTGCGGGGATGATAAGTGTTGTTCCGCAAGGGTCGTGTACCTGCTTCTTCGTCAAACAAAATGATTGAAGAGGCATATACAAATCAGGGTTAGCATAGAGTTCGTTAGTGATATCATCGAGACCCGTCGAGTACTCTAAATCATCGTTTATTGATAGTTCTTCGGCGAGTTGCCAATTACAACTATCTTCCGATGATTCATCATCGTCAAGATTGATTACAATGGGTACAATGTCGTTTAAAACAAAACTACCATCATAATCAAACCCTGGTTCGGTATCAGCTTCATCTCCGCTGTCCGTTCCTTGGGCCGATGGTTCAGTATCGGATTCAGCGCCGTATAAAAGGGAATCGGTAAAATAATTCTCCAATCCCTTAAATGGTTGCTTATCCGCGACCACCGTCTTGACTTCATTATCTGTGCCCACATATTTAAAGCACTGATGTAGAGTTGACGGGACTATAAGGTTACCGTGGATCCAAGGTCGACCCAACAGTAAATTTTAGGAAGTTTCCGCGTCAATCACATAGCATGTAACTTCCGACTTCAAATCCCCAATCTGGCATTTGATTCGGATCTTCCCCAAGGGTTTGGACCCGCTGGTATTGAATCCGTAAATCATCGTGCCAGTGGAAGCTAATTTGCTAGTCGGGATTCCGAGATGATGCATCAATCGGAATGGCATGATGCTAACAGCGGAACCCGGATCGACTTGGATCCGGTTGATAACGCTGGAGCCAATGTGCCCGGTGAAATACAAGGGCCTATCATGCTTTGAATTTTTCGTTTGCATGTCTTCTTTGGTGAAAGAGATGCAGGGAAAATGGTGAGCCGCGAGGTTGCAGTGCTGAGCTGATGACTCCGGCTCCTCGGGTGATGGTTTGATCCGAGTCAAGAAGGCTTCAGAATCGCTCAAGGCTTCCTGTAAGGCTTTCCTTATATCTTTTGACAACCGCAGCAACTCGTATAGAGTTATCCGGGCCGGGATGTTGGCCAATTGCGCCATAATGTCGAAATGGGGCGGAGAGCTTGCATTCCCCTGTTTGTCTCTCCCAATCGGATGATTGAATCGAGACTGCCTCGGGTTCTGAGCTTCTTGACGTAAAGGCTCTTTTCCTTTCTCCTTCTGCTGGACTTTCTCTGTAGCCACTACAGGTGTTGGGGGAATTGCTGAAATCCCCAGTTCTGCCAGCGTCTTGGAAGGTGGGGTTTTGGTACCCAACTGCTCGGTAGCATCCGGATACTTGAAATGATACTCATACCCACTTCGGGTTGCAAAAGTTTCTTGCTCGTCTTCAGAAAGCGGGAAGGTCGGAATTTTGTCGTCATCCACCCCCGGTATAGCAGAAGTACCGTGACAAGATTTGCCCTTCCTCTTCAACTTCTTCTTGTTCTTTGTGAAAGAGGTCCCGGCCCACTGTTCATCTGCGATCAAGTCCGGATGAACCCACAAGATCTCACCATTTGGGGCTGTGTGTGGAACAAGCCCTTTCTGACGCTGTAGGTGCGGATCATCATTCACCGTCTTTACTGCCGCATTGATCACCTGCTCGTGTTGGAACCAACTCGAGGGAACAGATCCAAAGCTAATGGATACGGTGTTTGCACCCACCTTCTTCTCTTTGGGCTGCTTCATAGTGATAACCCCAACATCGATTAGGGCCTGAATCTTATCCTTGAGAGCGTAGCATACCTTGGTAGGATGGTGCACCGCTCGGTGGAATGCGCAGTATTTCGGATCGTTGACCCTCTTGGCATCTTCTTGATCCTGAATCGGCGGCAGCTTGATCTTGTTGTTCTCCACGAGGTATTTGAAAATACCCGGGATTTCATCCTCTTTGAATGAGTAGACTTTTGGGAACCTCGGCTCCCCAACCTTTTGCTTCTGGGGCTGTTGTTGCCACCGGGATTGTTGAGGTGCTCTCTGTTGCTGCTGGTGCGGCTGTTGCGGTTGTTGTGGCTGTTGCGGCTGTGCTTGCACCTCAAATACTTGATTTGCGACCACAGCATTCGCATGCGCCTTCCCTTTACCCTTGGGGGTAAAGTTCTGTTGCGGAGCGTTGTTTGGTATTTGCCCTCTCTCCGCCTTCTTTCTCTTGAGGAACCGTTCAGCTCGTTCTCCCCGCACCTTCAGATCTTTCCAGGTCTTTGGCGGTGCCATTCCCATAGCTTCGAGGATGTCGAGCGTCAAGTTGTTGTGGCAGGTTTCGAGGATGAAATCCTCGCTGACCGGATCCCTGCAATTCATTGCTTTGTTCCGGAATCTTTTTACGAAGGCTTCGACTGTCTCGCCGTTCTTTTGCTTTTCGTCGAACAGCGTGCCGATCGAAACCTCAGTGTCATCATCAAAGAAATTTGTTAGGAACATGTCCTCCATGTCGTCCCAGCCGTTGATGCTTCCGGGCTTGAGACGGCGATACCAATCGAAGGCAGCTCCGCGAAGAGTGCCGACGAATGACCGCACCATGAGGGGCTCATTTCCGGAAATGATTCCTAAATGAGACTTGAAATAGATTAAGTGTTGGGTAGGGAAACCCTTCCTATCAAACGGCGTAAAGTTAATCAGATTAAACTTTGCCGGATATGGGATCGATTCCCACTCCCTTGGATATGGGCAGGGTATACCAGACCTTTTTACCTCTTGAGCAATCATCAACGCGTTGATTTTGCTCTCCAGGTCTTTCATCTTCTTGTCATCGCTCGTCTCGGCCTTTGAGTGGCTTCTGGGAGAGGTGACGTGGTCCTCTTTGGCATTATCTTCTACGGGGCCACCCCTATTGTCGGTGTTGACAGGAGGGATATTGATATTATCCGCCTCCCGTTCATTCTCTTCTGGATTCGGGGTATTGCGACGACCGGGCTCTCCTTGGTGAACCGTCAGTGCCGCGATTTGTTGGTCGTGCATCTCCCTCATCCGC
The DNA here is from genome assembly GCA_022839385.1 of Asparagus kiusianus. NCBI lineage: Eukaryota > Viridiplantae > Streptophyta > Magnoliopsida > Asparagales > Asparagaceae > Asparagus > Asparagus kiusianus. Next base: position 20,336 of record BQKN01060700.1, on the reverse strand, counting down.
TGCATGGCCATATCCATCTTGAATTTGAAGCTCTCCTTTTGCTTGTCCAGGGCTTCTTCAAGTATTTTGGATACCTGTTCAGCACTGATCATGAGCGATTCGTAAGGTTGGCCCGCACTCGAGGCCGTGTCATCGGATGCCACCGCCGAGCAAGAGTCCGAATCAGCCTCTGACTCTTCTTCTTCTAAGGAGAGCCCAATTGGTACCCTTTGGTAATTCTTCTGGCCGCTGGTTCCGGGCTGCAACCGTGTCATACACCGGGATATCTCGGCAAGCTGATCTATGCTGAAGGGTTGTGTTGAATTTCCCCTGCCGGTCATGTTAACCGACACTCTTGGATATTTGTCTTCCCGGCGGAGCAATTTCTTCTTGTGGAAATGCCTTGGCTTGGAGAGTCTCTCGAACACTGAGATTCTTCTTGGAGGACCGTTACAACAACACTCAGACAGCACCGCCTTAATGATGTTGGCACATGGGCAGCGGGGATCCATGTCCTGCACACATCTTTTTCGGGGCTTTTCCATACCCCCAGCTCTGTAGTACAACTCATCAGCTTTGTAGCTGGAGCAACCTACAGAGTGTTGATATGTGTTCCCCGACATAACACTCTCATCCTCAGATGAGTGTGCCTCCCTTCGGGGATGAGATGCCTTGTTGGATTTTTCAAGAGTGGCCCGTTCAATTTTACGCTTTTGTGAGCATATAAACTGAACGGGCTCTTTTGTTTCGACTCGCAACCCAATGCGGTCGGTGATAGGGGCTTTCCCTTTGTCAATTTTCTTGGGGGGATTGATTCCACCCCCGGTCTGATTTTTAACTTGGGGACCTTTCAATGGTCCCAGCCGTTCTTTGACGGATATTCTACCTCGGTTCTCCGGTAGGGGACCGAGGTGACCCGTCAAAGGAACCTGGGATCTTGAATGATCCCCTTTCTTACCTGGCCCCGTTGAAGGCGTCGGATCTGGTTTTGTTGAACTTCGGGCGATAACTTCACCCTTCTTTGCTGGAGGTGCTGGTTTTGCTTTGGGAACCCACACCAATCTGCTTGTAGATGGCGTTTTGACCGCCGTTTCTTGCTGCATCTCTTCCACCTTCTTTAGGAGGAGCCGGGCATGCGCAAGTAAAGCATGGCGCTTTTTGATTCGCTCCTCGAGCGTGGAGCGGTTCCTCTTGACGCGGATCCACTCACTTGCTCCTGATTTGGAGGGGAGGTTGATTACTTGCCGTTGCTCTTGTCGCTGCCTTGACTTCAAATCTTCTGCATAGCGCACTCCATCTTTTGACTCCCTGGCCTTGGCGAGTTGTTGAGCGAGGCGTTGGCGCCGTCTTTGGAGGGCCCTCTTTGACGGGGCTGGAGTTGCATCTTCAATCGCCTTTGCGGCGGGAGGGAGAGCCGGAGTTGCAACACCGACCACGCTGAATGTTGCAGGGACGTTGCGTGGTGCGGGTGTAGCAACGGCGACGGGATCTTGGATTTTGGAGCTGGAGATCCCGTGAGCCCTTCTGGGAGGTGGAGTCTTTCCACGCCTATTGGGAGAGGCGGATCTGGAGGAGGAGGAGAGGTACTCTTCGAACTTCTTCTGATCGAACTCGTATTCGATCTCTTCATTCACCTGGATCTTGAAGGCCGGTTGCGTCACTCTGATCTCGGCAGCGAGGTCGGCGGCTCCCACTGTGGTCGCCAGCTTGTTTTCGGGAAAAGTTGCTGTTTTCATTGCTTTGATATCTGTTACAACTTCAAGCGTTACAACAGAATAAAATGAAAACAAATGATATTACAACTTTAGCGAAAATAAACACGAGATCCCGGTTTGGTTCGGTCTCGCTTGCGTGGGTTGTTGGCCTGTGACGGGGATGTTGATATCCGTGGACCGCCGACTCTTCAAGATCTTTTCCGGAAAATCCGACAGAGTTTCGTCTATCCGCGAAGGGATATGGAAACAGAACTTCATCGATCCGCGTGAGATCTCAGAAGTTTAAAGCTTATATCTCGGCTAAAACGAGACACTAGCTCTTCTTAGTGTCACCTGCGAAGGGTAACACCAAGGAAAAGAAAGGGGGGAATGAAGAAATTTGATGAAGAACTCTCACTCCTTGATTCGGCAGGGCTTCACCGCTCTTTTGAGAATTCTGACTCCTTGCTCCGGCAGGGCTTCGCCGCTCCTCTCTGAAATTTCAGATCTCAAAGGCTAAAGCTCAAGATCTGAAATTTCTCTCCCAAAACCAAGGCCAAGAGAATGGAGACCCAAGGGGTCTATTTATAGGCCACCAAGGAGGCCCTAGGGGCTGCCCCAAAAAGGCGTTTCGCCATAAAAGGCGTTTTGTCGTAAAAGGCGTTTCGTCGTAAAAGGCGTTTCGCCGTAAAAGGTGTTTCGCCGTAAAGGTGTTTCGCCGTAAAGGTGTTTCGTCGTAAAAGGAGGCCAAGACACCCTTAGGGGGGACCATGTGGACACTCAACAAGAGGAGGGGGGACCATGTGGGCTGCCAACAAAGGAGGGGGACCATGTGGGTTGCCAACAAAGGAGGGGGGGACCAAGGCCATGTGGACACCCCTAAGGGGGTGTCTCGGCTGGCCATGGCCGAGACACCCCCCTTGGGGTGTCTCGGCCATGGACGAGACACCCTTGGGGTGTCTTGGCCAGGCCGAGACACCCCTGGGGTGTCTTGTCTTTGCCAAGACACCCCTCGGGTGTTTCGAGCCTTCCGAGATGCCCCGGGTGCCTCGGTTCAGTCCGAGACTGTCCGCCGTTGTCCCGCCATTGATTTCTCGTCCGAACTCGGATTTGATTGATTTCGGATGCGTTGGAATTCTGACGGTGAGCTCTGTAAATCCCGATGGTTGGATTATTAGTGGGATGATCGGGACACGGTGGGTGTTGGTGCAATTGCGGTGATCGCGGGGTTTTTGGTCAATCCGTATCCTCGTGATTCTGACATCCGTTGGCTCACGTAGTTCGTCGGTTCACTTCAGGCACTCACCGACGTCATCTGAACTCTTGTGAACCGGGTAGTGACGTTCAATCGTCGCTCGTTAACACTGAGCTGTGTGCGGGGACCTATCGACAATTTTCAATGCCTACACGTCTCACTTGGCTTCGGTGTTATGGTCTAACGAACATGCTTTGGATATATCACCCGATGGTTCGTTAGTTTATCGAATCACCATGCCGAGCTGTGTTAAGGGACCTATAAGCAGTTTTATACGCCTACAAGGGCCATTGATGTCCATTCCCTATATCTCAAATGGCCATAAAGTGGCCGAAGGGTGTAAATACTTCGGGGGTTGGTGCATGTAGTTTGCATGCATTTGACATGCATGACACCGCTGGGCGTAATCAACTGTGTCCTTGACCATGGTTGGCTAATAATATCCTATTCTTCTAAGACGATTGCAGAGCTTGGGGCCGGGATGATGTGCACCACAGGTTCCGTCGTGCGCTTCTTTAAGAGCCTCTTCCGCTTCTTTGGTTGAAAGGCATCGGAGTAGCAAACCGTCGTATGCGTGACGATACAGTGTCTAGGTCACCATGTTATAATAAAATATATGCGCTCTTCATCGAACCAAGTCTCTTTCATTTATATCTTGCGAAAAAATACCATTCACGACGTACTCGATAATGGGGAATCACTAATCTCGAGGCTTGAGTTTAGTTCATGCACTTCTTTTGCATCCAAGGCGCAGTCTGGTTTGAAGAGTTGGTGAGTCCTTAGGGTAACTAATTGTTCAGTGTCGGGAGGCTGTGTCAGAGACACTGCTAATATCACAAGTATGCCTGCATACGTATTTTGGAGGCGCAGGACGTATTCGATGTAGAATCCTTTAAACAAGTCTATCATCTCAATGGTCGCTTTATGGTACGGAATCAAGCTCTGGTTTCTGACTTTATACTCTCCATGCATTTGGTTGACTACTAGTTAGGAATCGCCAAAAGCTTCAAGGTATTCGACCCCCGGCTCTTTGGTGAAACTTAGTCCAATGAGTAGCGCGTTGTATTTGGCTACGTTATTGGAACAGATCGCTACAATGAATAGGCTCAGGGTATCATATGCCTCTTTAGGGAAACTAGGACAACTCCGACTCCCGTAGAAATTCTAGAATTACTAGGAGCGCTTGTCGTATTGGTCGCTTTGGAAGCCCCGTCGAAGTATAATTATCACACCTGTTAATGCAAGGTAGTGTTGACTTCGTGGGTTTTATCGGGTAAATCTTCATATAATCCGGTTGTATCCGCTGTAAGGTTAGCCGCCAGAAGATCACAAATTGTCTGTCCTTTAATTGACTTCTGTTGCTTGAAATGCAAGTCGTATTAGGATAGAAGAAGGACCCATTTTGCCAATTGCCAATTCATGGAGGCTGGTTGCGTTATAAATACTCGAACCGGATTAACGTTCGAGATGACGTAAATCATCTACCCGACGAGGTAGTGTCGCATCTTCTGAATGGCGAATACCAAATCGAGACATTCTTTTTTGATCATTAAGTACCGAGATTCGCCACCTACTAAAGTTTGACTTAGGTAATTTATTGTCTGCTTGTGACTATTGTCATCGTCTGGTGCAAGCAAAGCACTTAACGAGTGGTTCATCGCTTTATGTAAATCAAAAACAGTTTACCCGATTTTGGTTCTACAAGAACAAGAGGATTTGAGAGATATGACTTGATATCTTCAAATGCCTTATTACAGGTGTCGTCCCAGATAAAAGATATGCCCTTCTTTGTGAGCTTCGAGAATGGTTCACATTTCTCGGACAGGTTTGAGATGAATCTCTGAATGTAAGCCAATCTTCCTTGTAGTCCCCTAAGTTCCTTGAGGTTTCTCGGGGGATGCAATTCACTTATTGCCTTCACTTTATCGGGATCAATATGGATGCCCTTCGTGGTGATGATAAATCTGAGGAATTTGCCACTAGATATTCCGAGGAAAGACTTGGTAAGGTTCATCTTCAATTGATGACTTCGCATGAGGTCGAACATTGACCTCAAGTTTTTAATGTGGTCGTCTTTGTTGCGGCTTTTAATGACCAAATCATCAACGTAGCACTCGATGGTCTTTCGAAGATGTTCCTAGAAAATCTTTGTCATCGCTCGTTGGTACATAGTGCCTGTGTTCTTCAAGCCAAAGGGTATGACTGTGTAGCAGAAGACACTGAGTGGTGTTCAGAAAGCGGTATGTTTCTCATCATCTGGATACATCTTGATTTGTATCCTGAGAATCCGTCCATAAATGACATGTCCTCGAATCCACATGTGTTTTTGATGATGATATCCGTGATAGGGATAGGAAAGTCATATTTTAGGCACGCGGTGTTCATGTCTCTAAAATCAATGCAAATCCTGATCTTCCCATTCTTCTTTAGAACAGGAACTATGTTCGCAAGCCAATCAGGATGTTGCTCTTCCAGGATGAAGCCTGAATCGATTAGCTTTTTGACTTCAGCCTCAATTGCCTCAAGAATCTGCGAACGAAATCGTCTTTCTTATTGCTTGATGGGTTCCGCATCCGTTTTGATGTTAAGACAATGCATCGCCACATTTGGATGAAGTCTTGGCATGTTTTTGTAGTTCTAGGCAAAAACATTGATATACTCTCTAATGAGAGCAATCAACTCTGTTTTCTCGTCTGGTGGAAGGCTATCACTTATGAATATTGGTTTCGGGTTGGCTTCGTCACCCATATTTACCTGGACCACTTTATCCTCGGTGGGAGGCTCTCTTTGTTCGAACCGGTCACCATATTAGATATTCTCCATGGGTCTTTCCAAGCTGACAGTTGATCGTCTTCCTCCATTGTGGTGGGATCGATTATGGCTATGTTCGATATCAACCCTTTGAACATGTTTCTGATGCTGACATTAGAGTCCCAACCTAAAGACTCGGATGAATTTCTGTCTTTGGCCAATTGACTTCTAATCTGCCAACAACATTCGTCATCGGATGAGGAGACATAGCCTAAGCCCCTTTCGTGTGCATAGTAATTATCAGGTTTTCCTTTTGAGATATAAGCAGCCTTGGTCGGAACCCGAAGACCTCGACTGAAGCAAAGTCCTTCTCAAAGTGCAAGATTGTATCACTATTTCTTCATGAGTTTACGTGCTTCTGGACTATACTTGGATAAGTGAGGACCAAGTTTTTCATCATTGTTATCATCTCTTGAAAATGATGCGGCATTGGAGATATCTCGCCTTTACCGTAGATTATCTCTTTCTAACTCTTTTTCTTCGCAGGGATGACAATGGTCGTCCCGAACGAGTCTTGGACATGCTTCTTTATCATGGAAGATGATAGGAGCGACATGTGTAAATCGGGATCATCGCATAATCCCTTCATTAGCTTATCAAGAGAAGATGAATACTCTAAACCATCATTTATTACTTCTTCGGCAAGTTGCTAATTACAACTACCATCTGACGATTCTCCACGGTCAAAACTAATTACAAAGGTTACAATGTCATTTAATACAAAACCTCCATTGTAATCAACCCCAGGCTCGGTGTCAGCTTATTCTCTGTTGTTCGTGCCTTAGGCCGATGGTTCAGTGTCGGATGGAGCACCGTAAAGAAGGGAATCCATAAAATAGTTTTCCAATCCCTTAAACAGTTGTTTATCCGCAATCACAGTCTTGACCTCATTATTAGTGTCTACATATTTAAGACACTAGTGGAGGGTAATGGGAACTATTAGGTTACCATGGATCCAGGGTCAACCCAAAAGTAAGTTATAGGAGGTCTTTGCATCGATTACATAACATATGACATCTGATTGCAGATCTCCAAGTTAGCACTTCACACAGATTTTACCCAATGGTCTTGATCTACTGGTGCAAAATCTGTAGATAACGGTGCTTGTCAAAGCCAACTTAGTGGCGGGGATTCTGAGATTGTATATCAATCGAAGTGGTATATGTAGGCATCAAAAATTGCCGATAGGTCCCCGCAAGCAGCTCAGTGTTAACGAGCAACGGTTGAACGTCACTACCCGGTTCACAAGGGTTCAAATGACGTCGGTGAGCGCCTGAAGTGAACCAACGAACTACGTGAGCCAACGAATCACGGGGATACTGATTGACCGAAAACCCCGCGATCACCGCAATTGAACCAACGCCCACCGTGTCCCGATCATCCCACTGATAATCCAGCCATCGAGATCAACGGAGCTCTTCGTCTGAATTCCAACGCATCCGAAATCAGTCGAATCCGAGTTCGGACGAAAAGTCAACGAAGAGTCAACGGCGGGACAACGGCGGGACAACGGTGTAGGCATTGAAAATTGCCGATAGGTCCCCGCTCACAGCTCAGTGTTAATGAGTGACAATGAACATCACTACCCAGTTCACAAGAGTTCAAATGACGTCGGTGAGCGCCTGAAGTGAACCGACGGACTACGTGAGCCAATAGAATCTCAGAATAACGGGGATACGGACTGACCGAAAACCCCGCAACCGCTGCAAAAGGAGCAATGCCCTTCATATCCCGCTCACCTCACTGATAATCCAACCAATGGGATCTACAGAGCTCGCCGTCAGAATTCCAACGCATCCGAGATCAATCAAATCCGAGTTCGGATGAAAAGTCAACGGCAAGTCAACGGCAGATCAACGGCAGAGCCTCGGACCAGACTGAGGCACCCAGGGGTATCCCGGCGAGGTCGAAACACCCGAGGGGTGTCTTGGCAAAACCAAGATACCCCAGGGGTGTCTCGGCCAGGCCGAGACACCTCATGGGTGTCTCGGCCAGGCCGAGACACCTCAAGGGTGTCTCGGCCAGGCTGAGACACCCCAAGGGGTGTCTCCAACTTTTTTTTACGCCGAAGCGCTTTTTGGGGGGGTGTCTCCAAGGTTGTTACACGGCGAAATACTTTTACGGCGAAACGCTTTTACGACAAAATGCTTTTACGGCGAAACGCTTTTACGACGAAACGCTTTTACGCCGAAACACTTTTACGGCGAAACGCTTTTACGGCGAAACGCTTTTTGGGCAGCCCCTAGGCCTCCTCTTGTGCCTATAAATAGACCCCTTGGGTCTCCATTCTCTTGGCCCCTGATTTGGAATACTCTTGGCTTGAAATTGCTCTTGCCTTGGAGTTTTGGAGAGAGCGGCGAAGCCCTGCTGGAGCGAGGAGTCGGAGTTTTTCAAGAGAGCGGCGAAACCCTGCCGGATCAAGGAGTCTCCTTCTTCATTCACCCCTTCTCTTTTCCCTTAGTGTTGCCCCTTAGCGGTGATACTAAGAAGAGCGAATATCTCCATCATCCGAGATAGGAGCTGTCGGTTTCCATATCCTACAGCGGATAGATGAAACTCTACCGGATTTACCCGGAACGGATATGATCGACCGGCGGTCCACGGATATCAACATCCCCGTCACAGGCCAAAGAACCATGCAAGCAAGCACCGATAAACGGGACTTGCGTTTATTTTCGAGAGGGTTGTAATCTCAATTTCTTTGTTATTTGATTCATTGTAACGGCTAAAGTTTTAATGAAATCAGTAATGAAGGCAACTTTTGACGAAAACAAGCTGGCGACCACAGTGGGAGCCGCCGACCTCGCTGCCGAGATCAGAGTGATGCAACCGGCCTTCAAGATCCGGGTGAATGAAGAGGTCGAATACGAGTTCGACCAGCAGAAGTTTGAAGAGTACCTCTCTTCCTCCTCCTCCAGATCCGCCTCTCCAAGCCGGCGTGGGAAGACTTCATCTCCCAAAAGGGCTCACGGGACCTCCAACTCCTCAATCCAAGATCCCATCGCTGTTGCTACGCCCGCATCACGCAACGTCCCCGTGACGTTCAGCGGAGTCAAGGTTGTAGATCCGGCTCTCCCTCCCGCCACAAAGGCAATGGATGAAACCATTCCAGCTCCGTCAAAGAGGGTGCTCCAAAGACGTCGTCAACGCCTCGCTCAACAACTCGCCAAGGCCAGGGAGTCAAAAGATGGAGTGCGCTATGCAGAAGACTTGAAGTCGAGGCAGCGACAAGAGCAACGGCAAGTAATCAACTTCCCCTCCAAAACAGAAGCAAGTGAGTGGATCCGCGTCAAGAGGAACCGCTCCACGCTCGAGGAGCGAATCAAGAAGCGCCGTGCTTTACTTACGCATGCCCGAGCCCTGTTGCAAAAGGCGGAGGGAATGCAAAAAGAAGAGGTAGCCAAGAGCCCATTTACAAGCAAGTGGGTGTGGTTGCCAAAGCTTAAATCAGCGCCTCAAACACAAGTGGGTGGAGTTGCTGCTCGAGTTTCTTCAAAACCAGATCCGGCACCTTCAGCGGAGCCAGGTATGAATAGGGAACCTTCCAAACCCAGGGTTCCTTTGAAAGGTCGCCTCGGTCCCTTACCGGAGAATCGAGGTAGAGTACCTATCAAGGAACGATTGGGTCCATTGAAAGGTCCCCAAGTTCCAAATCAGCCCGGGGGTCGAATTAATCGCCCCAAGAAAGATGACAAAGGGAAAGCCCCTATCACCGACCGCATCGGATTGCGAGTCGAATTAAAAGAGCCCGTTCAGTTTATACGCTCAAAAAAGCGTAAAATTGAACGGGCCACTCTTGAAAAATCCAACAAAGCATCTCAGCCCCGAAGGGAGGCACACTCATCTGAGGATGAGAGTGTTATATCGGGGAACACATACCAACACTCTGTAGGTTGCTCCAGCTACAAAGCTGATGAGTTGTACTACAGAGCCGGGGGTATGGAAAAGTCCTGAAAAAGATGTGTGCAGGACATGGAGCCCCACTGCCCGTGCGCCAACATTATCAAGGCGGTGCTGTCCGAGTGTTGTTGTGCTCAAACCCCAAGAAGAGTCTCAGTGTTCGAGAGGATTTCTGAACCGAGGCATTTCCACAAGAAGAAATTCGTCCACCAAGAAGACGAATATCCAAGAGTGTCGGCCAACATGACCGGCAGAGGGGGATCAACACAATACTTCAGCATAGATCAGCTTGCCGAAGTATCCCGATGCATGACGTGGTTGCCACCAGGAATCAGGGGCCAAAAGAATTACCAAAGGGTACCAAAGGGGCTCTCCTTAGAAGAAGAAGAGTCAGATGCTGATTCGGACTCTTGCTCGGCGGTGGCATCCGATGACACGGCCTCGAGCGTGGGACAACCATACGAATCTCTCATGATCAGCGCCGAACAGGTATCAAAGATACTGGAAGAAGCCCTCGCCAAACAGAAGGAGAGCTTCAAGTTTGAGATGGATATGGCCATGCAACGAATGAGAGAGATGCACGACCAACAGATTGCGACGCTGACGGTCCACCAAGGAGAGCCAAATCGACGCAATCCAGAAGAGAATGAACGGGAAGCGGATAATATCAATATCCCTCCTGTCAACACCGACAATGGGGGTGGTCCCGCGGAAGATAATGCGAAAGAGGACCACGTCACTTCTCCTCGGAGCCATTCGAAGGCAGATACGGGTGAAGACCAGAAGATGAAGGACCTGGAGAGCAAAATCAACGCATTGATGACTGCTCAAGAGGTAAAAAGGTCTGGTATACCCTGTCCCTACCCAAGGGAGTGGGAATCGATCCCATACCCGGCAAAGTTTAATCTAATTAACTTTACGCCATTTGATGGGAAGGGTTCCCCTACCCAACACTTAATATACTTCAAGTCTCATTTAGGAATCATTTCCGGAAATGAGCCCCTCATGGTGCGGTCATTCGTCGGCACTCTTCGTGGAGCTGCCTTCGATTGGTATCGCCGTATCAAGCCCGGGAGCATCAACGGCTGGGATGAGATGGAGGATATGTTTCTAACAAATTTCTTTGATGATGACACCGAGATTTCGATCAGCACACTATTCGACGAAAAGCAGAAGAATGGTGAGACGGTCGAAACCTTCGTAAAGAGGTTCCGAAACAAAGCCATGAATTGCAGGGATCCAGTCAGCGAGGATTTTATTCTCGAGACTTGCCACAACAACCTGACGTTGGACATCCTCGAAGCCATGGGAATGGCGCCGCCAAAGACTTGGAAGGACCTGAAGGTACGGGGAGAGCGAGCTGAGCGATTCCTCAAGAGGAAGAAGGCCGAAAGAGGGCAAATCACAAACAACGCTCCGCAACAGAACTTTACCCCCAAGGGTAAAGGGAAGGCGCATGCAAATGCTGTGGTCGCAAATCAAGTATTTGAGGTGCAAGCACAGCCGCAACAACCGCAACAGCCGCAACAGCAGCAACAGAGGGCGCCTCAACAATCCAGGTGGCAACAACAGCCCCAGAAGCAAAAGGTTGGGGAGCCGAGGTTCCCAAAGGTCTACTCATTCAAAGAGGATGAAATCCCCGGTATCTTCAAGTACTTAGTCGAGAACAACAAAATCAAGTTACCTCCGATTCAGGATCAAGAAGATGCCAAGAGAATCAACGATCCTAAGTACTGCGCATTTCACAGGGCGGTGCACCATCCTACCAAGGTATGCTACGCTCTCAAAGATAAAATTCAGGCCCTAATCGATGTTGGGGTTATCACTATGAAACAGCCCAAAGAGAAGAAGGTGGGTGCAAACACTAAATCCATTAGCTTTGGATCTGTTCCCTCGAGTTGGTTCCAACACGAGCCGGTGATCAATGCGACGGTGAAGACGGTGATTGATGATCCGCACCAACAGCGTCAGAAAGGGCTTGTGCCACACATCACCCCGAATGGCGAGATTCTGTGGGTTCATCCGGACTTGATCACAGATGAACAATGGGCCGGGACCTCTTCCAAAAAGAACAAGAAGAAGTCGAAGAGGAAGGGCAAATCTTGTCACGGAGCTTCTGCCATTCCAGGAGAGGAGGACGATAGGATTCCAACCTTCCCGCTTTCTGAAGACGAGCAAGAAGCTTTTGCAACCTGAAGTGGGAATGAGTATCATTTCAAGTACCCGGATGCTTCCGAGCAATTGGGCACCAAAACCCCTCCTTCCAAGACATTGGCGGAGTTGGGAATTTCAGCAATTCCCCCAACACCTGCAGTTGCAGAGAAAGCCCCGCAGAAGGAGAAAGGAAAAGAGCCTTTACATCAAGAAGCTCAAAACCCGAGGCAGTCTCGATTCAATCATCTGATTGGGAGAGACAAACCGGGGAATACGAGCTCTCAGCCCCATTTCGACATTTTGGCGCAATTGGCCAACATCCCAGCTCGCATAACCTTATACGAGTTGTTGCGCCTTTCGAAGGATACACGGAAAGCACTACAAGAAGCCTTGAGTGATTCCGAAGCCTTCTTGACTCGAATCAAGCCATCTTCCGAAGAACCAGAGTCATCAGCCCAACAATGCAATCTGGCGGCGCATCACTTCCCCTACATCTCTTTCACCAAAGAAGATATGCAGACAAAGAACTCAAAACATGATAGGCCCTTGTATTTCACCGGGCACATTGGCTCCAGCATTGTCAACCGGATCCAAGTCGATCCGGGTTCCGCTGTTAGCATCATGCCATTCCGATTGATGCATCATCTCGGAATCCCGACTAGCAAATTAGCGTCCACTGGCACGACGATTTATGGATTCAACACCAGCGGGTCCAAACCCTTGGGGAAGATCCGAATCAAATGCCAGATTGGGGATTTGAAGTCGGAAGTAACATGCTATGTGATTGACGCGGAAACATCCTATAATTTACTGTTGGGTCGACCTTGGATCCACGGTAACCTTATAGTCCCGTCAACTCTGCATCAATGCCTCAAATATGTGGGCACAAATAATGAAGTCAAGACGGTGGTTGCGGATAAGCAACCGTTCAAGGGATTGGAGAATTATTTCACCGATTCCCTGTTATACGGTGCTGAATCCGATACTGAACCATCGGCCTAAGGAACGGACAGCGGAGATGAAGCTGATACCGAACCGGGGTTTGATTATGATGGAGGTTTTGTTTTAAATGACATTGTACCCATTGTAATCAATCTTGACGATGATAAATCATCGGAAGATAGTTGTAATTGGCAACTTGCCGAAGAACTATCAATAAACGATGATTTAGAGTACTCGACGGGTCTCGATGATATCACTGACGAACTCTATGCTAACCCTGATTTGTATATGCCTCTTCAATCATTTTGTTTGATGAAGAAGAAGGTACACGACCCTTGCGGAACAACACTTATCATCCCTGCAGGGATTGGGGGTGGAAAGGAGGTCGTCTACGGCAAAGGAAGAGCATCTTCGGTACCCGACTACTTCTTGGAAGAGGAAGACGACGATGATAAACCGGCCCGTCATCTATTCAGATATGATGGGAAGGCACACAACATGATGGAAAAGCATGGGTATGACTTCAAGCTCGGAGAGGGTCTTTTCTTTGGTCGAGGTCCGCGAGTTCCACCTCGGATGGCCTATGTACCAAAAGGAAAACCCGACGATTATTATCGCCACAAAAGAGGTCTAGGCTATGTCTCATCAGATGATGAGTGTGGCTGGCAAATCATTGACCAAATTGCTAACAAGACTAGGAAGGGATATTCTTCCGACTCTTTGGGTTGGGATTCCGACGCTAGTCTTGGTGAGGTGTTTAAGAAGCTAATGTCGAACATGACTACAGTTGATCCAGCGACAATAGAAGAAGATGATGAGATGCCGACATGGGAAGACCCGTGGGTTCATCACTTAAGCATGCAGTATGGTGATAGGTTAGAGCAAAGATGTAGGCATCGAAAATTGCCGATAAGGTCCCCACTCACAGCTCGGTATTAACGATCGACGATCGGACGACGCTACCCAGTTCACAAGAGCTCAAATGACGCCGGTGAGCGACTGAAGCAAACCGACGGATTACGTGAGCCGACAGAATGTCAGAATCACGAGGATACGGGTTGACCGAAAACCCCGCGATCACCGCAATCGGACCAACGCCCGCTGTGCCCAGATCACCCCACGGGTAATCCAACCATTGGGGCCTACAGAGCTCGCCGTCACGATTCCAACGCATCCGAAATCACTCAAATCCGAGTTCGGACGAAAAGTCAACGGCAAGTCAACGGCAGGACAACGGCAGAACAACGGCACAGCCTCGGACTGCGTTGGGACACCCAAATGGGCCTCGGCAGGCCCGAGACACCCGAGGGGTGTCTTGGCAAAGCCAAGACACCCCAGGGGTGTCTCGGCCAGGCCGAGACACCCTAAGGGTGTCTCGGCCAAGCCGAGACACCCCAAGGGGTGTCTCGGCCAGGGCCGAGACACCCCCTAGGGGGTGTCTCACATCAGCCCCCCCTCTCCTTGTGGCTATAAATAGCCCCCTTGGCCTCCTTTGTGAGGGGCTCTTGATTTTGCTCTCAATTCAAGGCTGAATTATCTTAGCCAAGGATTGTTCTGCAAGAGAGCGGCGAAGTCCTGCCGGAGTGAGGAGTCAGAGTCTGCAAGATAGCGGCGAAGCCCTGCCAGAGCATGGAGTAAGGCGTTCTTCATCAGCACCCTTCATTCACCCCCTTCTGTTCCTTGGTGTTGCCCTTCGCAGGCGACACTGAGAAGAGCTATTATCTCGCGTTAGCCGAGATATACGCTTTAAACTTCTAGATCTCACGCGGATCGACGAAGTTCTGTTTCTATATCCCTCTGTGGATAGACGAAACTCTGCCGGATTTTCCCGGAAAGGATCTTGAAGAGTCGGCGGTCCACGGATATCAACGTCCCCGTCACAGGCCAACAACCCACGCAAGCGAGACCGTACCAAAACGGGATCTCGTGTTTATTTTCGTTAAAGTTGTAACCCTTTTGTTTTCATTTTATCCTGTTGTAACGCTCAAAGTTGTAACAGATCTCGAAAAAGAGAACATCAATGAAAACAGCAACTTTTACCGGAAACAAGCTGGCGACCACAGTGGGAGCCACCGATCATGCTGCCGAGATCGGAGTGACGCAACCGGCCTTCAAGATCCGGGTGAATGAAGAGGTCGAGTACGAGTTCGACCAGCAGAAGTATGAAGAGTACCTCTCCTCCTCCTCCTCCAGATCTGCCTCTCCGCACCGGCGCAGGAAGAACCCATCTCCAAAAAGGGCTTGCGGGATCTCCAACTCCTCAATTCAAGACCCCGCCGTCGCTACTGCTACACTTGCACCACACAACGGCCTTGCGTCGATCAGTGTGGTCAAGAACGTAGATCCAACAGCACCAAAGGCAATGGGTGATGCTGCTCCAACTCCATCAAAAAGGGCGATCCAAAGACGCCGCCAACGCCTCGCTCAACAGCTCGCCAGGGCTAAGGAGTCAAAAGATGGAGTGCTCTATGCAGAGGATCTGAAGTCGAGGCAGCGACAAGAGCAACGGCAAGCAATCAACCTCCCCTCCAAAACAGAAGCAAGTGAGTGGATCCGCGTCAAGAGGAACCGCTCCACGCTCGAGGAGCGAATCAAGAAGCGCCGCGCTCTACTCGCACATGCCCGGCTCCTCCTGAAGAAGGCAGAGGAGATGCAGCGAGAAACGGTGGTCAAAACACCGTCTACAAGCAGATCGGTGTGGGTTCCTAAATCGACACCAACACTTCCAGCAAAGAAGGGCAAGATTATCGCCCAGAGTTCAACCAAATCAGAGCCTACTCCTCCTGTACCGGCACCCTCAACAGGGCCAGGTAAAAAAGGGGATCATTCAAGATCCCAGGTTCCTTTGACGAGTCGCCTCGGTCCCTTACCGGAGAACCGAGGAAGAATATCCGTCAAAGAACGGCTGGGACCATTGAAAGGTCCCCAAGTTAAAAACCAGACCGGGGGTCGAATCAATCCCCCCAAGAAAGATGAAAAAGGGAAAGCCCCTATCACCGACCGCACTGAGTTGCGAGTCGAACTAAAAGAGCCCGTTCGATTTCTACGCTCCCAAAAGCGTAAAATTGAACGGGCCACTCTTGAAAAATCTAACCAAGTTTTGCATTCCCAAAGGGAAACACACTCGTCTGAGGATGAGCGTGTTATACCAAGGGACACCTACCAACACTCTGTAGGTTGCTCCAGCTATCAAGCTGATGAGCTGTACTACAGGGCCGGGGGTGTGGGAAAATCTCGAAAGAGATACATGCAGGATATGGAGTCCCGCTGCCCGTGTGCCAACATTATCAAGGCAGTGCTGTCCGAGTGTTGCTGTGCTCAGACCCCAACAAGAATCTTGGTGTTCGAGAGACTTTCCAAGCCGAAGCGTTTCCACAAGAAGAAATCGCTCCGCCGAGAGGATGAATACTCGAAAGTGTCAGTCAACATGACTGGCAGAGGGGGATCAACACCACGTCTCAACTTGGATCAGCTTGCTGAGGCATCCCGATGCCTGACGTGGTTGCGGTCGGGAACCATCAAACGAAAGAATTACCCAAGAGTACACAAGGGACTTTCCCTAGAAGAAGAGGAATCCGATGCTGATTCTGATACCTGCTCCGCCGTCGCATCCGACGACACAACTTCAAGTGCGGGCCAACCTTATGAATCGCTCATGATCAGCGCCGAACAAGTGTCGAAAATACTTGAAGAAGCCCTGGCTAAGCAGAAGGAGAGCTTCAAATTTGAAATGGAGATGGCCATGCAGCGGATGAGGGAGATGCACGACCAACAGATCGCGGCAATGACGGTTCACCAAGGAGAACCGAGTCAACGCAATCCGGAGGAGCATGAACGGGAAGGGGATAATGTTAACGTCCCTCCTGTCAACACCAGCAATGGGGGTGGTCCCGCAGAAGATAATGCCCAAGACGACCACGCCGCCTCTCCCAGAAGCCACTCGAAGACCGAGACGAGTGAGGACAGGAAGATGAAAGACTTGGAGAGCAAAATCAATGCGTTGATGAGTGCTCAAGAAGTAAAAAGGTCTGGTATACCCTGCCCCTATCCAAGGGAGTGGGAATCGATCCCATATCCGGCAAAGTTTAATCTGATTAACTTTACGCCATTTGATGGGAAGGGTTCCCCTACCCAACATTTAATCTACTTCAAGTCTCATTTAGGAATCATTTCCGGAAATGAGCCCCTCATGGTGCGGTCATTCGTCGGCACTCTTCGCGGAGCTGCCTTCGATTGGTATCGCCGTCTCAAGCCTGGAAGCATCAATGGCTGGGATGACATGGAGGACATGTTTTTAACCAATTTCTTTGATGATGACACCGAGGTTTCAATCGGTACGCTGTTCGATGAAAAGCAAAAGAACGGCGAGACGGTTGAAAACTTCGTGAAGAGGTTCCGGAACAAGGCTATGAATTGCAGGGATCCGGTCAGCGAGGATTTCATCCTCGAGACTTGCCACAACAACTTGACGCTCGACATCCTTGAAGCCATGGGAATGGCGCCATCTAAAACCTGGAAGGATTTGAAGATGCGTGGAGAGCGAGCTGAACGATTCCTCAAGAGGAAAAAGGCAGAGAGGGGACAAATACCCAACAATGCCCCGCAACCAAATTTTACCCCCAAGGGTAAAGGGAAGGCGCATGCGAATGCGGTGGTCGCAAATCAAGTCTTTGAAGTACAAGCACAACCGCAACAGCCGCAGCAGCCGCAGCAGCCGCAGCAGAGGGCGCCTTAACAGCCCAGGTGGCAGCAACAGCCCCAGAAGCAAAAGGTTGGGGAGCCGAGGTTCCCAAAAGTCTACTCATTCAAAGAGGATGAAATCCCCGGTATCTTCAAGTACTTGGTCGAGAACAACAAGATCAAGCTGCCGCCGATTCAGGATCAAGAAGATGCCAAGAGGGTCAATGATCCGAAATACTGCGCATTTCACCGAGCGGTGCACCATCCTACCAAGGTATGCTACGCTCTCAAAGATAAGATTCAGGCCCTAATCGATGTTGGGGTTATTACTATGAAGCAGCCCAAGGAGAAAAAGGTGGGCGCAAACACCGTATCCATTAGCTTTGGATCTGTTCCCCCGAGTTGGTTCCAACACGAGTCGGTGATCAAAGCGGCAGTGAAGACAGTGAACGATGATCCACACCAACAGCGTCAGAAAGGGCTTGTGCCACACACAGCGCCGAACAGCGAGATTTTGTGGGTTCATCCGGACTTGATTGCAGATGAACAGTGGGCCACGACCTCTTCCACAAAGAGCAAGAAGAAATCGAATAGGAAAGGCAAATCTTGTCACGGAGCCTCTGCTATACCGGGGGTGGAGGATGACAAAATTCCAACCTTCCCACTTTCTGAGGACGAGCAGGAAGCCTTTACAACTTGAAGCGGGAACGAATATCACTTCAAGTATCCGGATGCTTCCGAGCAATTGGGTACCAGAACCCCACCTTCTAAGACGCTGTCAGAACTGGGGATTTCAGCAATTCCCCCAACACTTGCGGTGGCTACGGAGAAGATCCCACAGAAGGAAAAGGGAGAAGAGCCTGTACGTCAAGAAGCTCAGAACCCGAGACAGTCTCGATTCAATCATCCGATTGGGAGAGACAAACCGGGGAACACATGCCAACGCTCTATAGGTTGCTCCAGTTACCAAACTGACGAGCTGTACTATAGAGCTGGGGGTGTGGAAAAACCCCGACAAAGGTATGTGCAGGACACGAAGAAATTCAAAGAAGGATCATCCCAATACTTCAGCCCGGATCAACCTGCCAGGACATCCCCATACATGACGCGGTTACGATCAGGAGCCATTAGCCGGAAGGATTACCGGAGGGCGCCAAAGAAGCTTTCTTTAGAAGAAGAGGAGACGGATACTGATTCAGACTCTTGCTCGGCAGTAGCGTCTGATGACATGGGGCAACCTTATGAATCGCTCGTGATTAGGGCCAAACAGGTAAATAAGCTGCTTGAGGAGGCCCTGGCTAAGCGAAAAGAGGGTCCCAGGTTTGAAACGAAAATGGCCGTGCAACAAGTGAGGGAGATGCACGACCAACAAGTCGCAACGCTGACCATCCACCAAGAGGAACCAGTTCTCGCCACCAGAGACGGGAACGAGTACGGTCGACTGGCTGGGGCGGGAACGATTACAACTATCCCCACGTCTGTTGAGAAGACCCATCAGGAGCCCCTGCACCAAGATGTTCAAAACCCGATGCAGTCTCAAGTCAATCAGCAGATTGGAGGAGATAAACCGGGAAATTTAGATAATTCATACCACTTCGATGTTATGACTCAGTTGGCTAACATCCCGGTGAAAGTAACTCTACAAGAGTTATCACAGCTTTCAAAAGGCACGAGAGAGGCGTTCACCATCACTCCTGACCAACTCACTCAAATTGTTCAAGAAGCGCTAATCAAGCAGAAAGAAGAATTCGACGCTAAGATGGAGGCGGCCATGCAACAAATAAAAGAGTTGCAGGTTCAAGAACGTCAATTGGAGTCTAGTTGTTACACTATGCCAATCACGCCTATTCCAAATAGGACAAGTGACAACGGTCCGAATCTAGATATGGTCATCAAGACTGATTCACCCCTCGGTAACACTGGGGGTGGTATGGCCTCACCCCTCGGTAACACTGGGGGTGGTATGACCTCACCCCTCGGTAACACTGGGGGTGGTATGACCTCGCCTTTCGATGACGCTAGGGGTGGCTCAATTCCTTCTTTTCAACATCATTTGGCGAGAAGTGAAGAGAACCAGAGGGAGGTCGAACCTGTCACCTCCCCCGTCAGGCGTTATCCCAAAAGAAAGAAAGTTGAGGGAAGTCAACCGGAGTTCAGGCCCAGGTCGGCTGATTTTAATCAGTCATGGCGGCGACTGCTACGGAAACGATACTCCTTCAAGGACGATGATGTTTCAGACATCCTTGAATATCTTCTGGAAAATGACAAAATCAAGCTCCCACCTATCAAAGATCAGGAGGAAGCCAACCAGATTTCAAACCCAAAATATTGTGGGTACCACAGGAGGATTCTTCATCCCACCAAAGGCTGTTTTGCTTTAAAGAAAAGCATCTAGGCCTTGATTGAAGCCGGCGTCTCAATCGTAGAACAAACCGAATGAGAACAATCGCCACACTCCGAAAAGTATATGAGTATAAACTGCTTCTTTCAACACTCCGAAAAAGTATATGAGTATAAACTGCTTCTTTCAAGACTCCAACGGGAATATGAGTATAAACTGTTCCTTGGTATCTAACGGGAAGTTCCTGGAGAATATTATACGTGATATTCTTAAGGATAACCCGATACCAATGCTACTTATTGAACCAATCTCCTGATGATTTTCAATGAGTTTGAACCTAAAGCGGAAGGACCGTTCGTAGTAGAAACAGTTTACTCGAATGGTGCATATCGCCTAGTCACCAAAGATGATGACCGGCTTATGATGCCAATAAATGGCAAATTCCTAAAGAGATACTGTCCTTAGTATTCTCAGAAGAATTGAGGTACCAGGAAGTTCCCGGAAGAATACCACAGCGGGGTATTCTTAGGGATAACCCGGTCACTGATGAACAAGAAAGCCATGTTCGAAGTCCGAATGT
>BQKN01060699.1:0-16397 GCA_022839385.1 Asparagus kiusianus | reverse complement strand
GGAATACTTGTCGTCCTCATCCTCAAAATCCTCCTCACTCCGCAGGTACAGGAAGATTTCTTCTCCTAAGAAAGTTTACAAGTCTACGGTCTCTACAAAGGCCGCAGATGAAGATTCCGGCCCAATAGTTGATGAAAAATCTCTCTACAATACCTCTGCCTCGAAAGACTCCAAACCCATTAAGGAGTCGCTGATGGATAGTTCACCAACATTGACGAAGAGAGCTCGTCAGAGGCAACGCCAACGCCGCGCTCGACAACTGGCTAAGGCCATGCAACAAACTGACGGGGTCCACTACTACGCGGACCTAAAGTCAAGGAACAGAAATGTGGTCCAGTTGCCTCAACAACAAGATAATCATGTTTCTGCAAAACTTACAAAGGAAGAATGGACCCTAGTCAAAAGGGCTCGTTCAACCTTGAAAGAACGGATTCAACGGCGTAAGGTAAAAGCCGCTCGTGCCCGTGCACTTCGTCAACAAGATCAGAAGAACAAGAAGGAAATGGTGTGTGAAAGAACACCAAAAAGCTGTAAGATTTGGGTCCCCAAGACCGAAAGTACCCAAAAATCACAAGACGATGCGGTCTTCAACCGCGGCAGCACGAACCGCCGCGGCGATTCATTCAACCGCGGCAGCACAAACTGCCGCGGCAACTCACTCAACCGCGACAGTTTGGATTGTCGCGGCACTTCAGCGGGTCATGATGCTCGTCGCAAGGCTACAGCTGCATCGACACCTATTCCTAGTCCTTCTGTTACAACAGCGTCTGCTTCATCACCAACGAAACCCTGGGTTAGCCCAGATTTATCCAAGTTCAAGATCACCATGGCAGATCGCCTTGGTCCCTCGGTCGATCATCGAGGCAAAAAACCAGTTGAAGAAAGTCCAAGTCAAGCAAGCAAACCCTTGGTGGTTTCCTACACAGGGGGTCGTAAACACCCTCCTGTCAGAACTAATCTAGTCCAAAACGAAAGAGTACCAGTTCATTCTCGTCTAGGACCCGTGAAGACTCCACTCCCGCAAGGGGGTGTATTTAAAAACTTAACCTTGGATCGCTCAGAAACGACAAATAATCGTACTGTGCATGTTAACAAGGTTCCCAAACCAAAGATAGGTTGCTCAAATCACGGCAGTGATGAGCTGTACTATCGGAACAGCAAATCAAAGAAAAGGAATGTCCGAGAAGACGAATCGCATTGCGCATGCGAGAGACTCATCAAGGCAGTGTTGACGGAATGCGGTTGCTCACAAACTCAAAAACGAGTTTCTGTATTCCAAAGACTTTCAAATGAAGCGTCAAAATCCAAAATAAGACGTTTCAACCAGAGAAAGCCTGCAAGGCGACAAGATGAATTCCCTGAGGTCACCATTAATATGACCGACAGAGGAAAACAACAAATAGTCAACCCTGACCCTGATTTCTCTTCAGAAGGAAGAGTTGAGCAGGGTCTTTCTCAAAGAATGAAGCGGTTGCAACGAAGGGCCAACCGACGTCGAGACTACAAGAGGATGCATGAAGGTTTATCGTCAGAAGAAGAACTATCAGATACCTGTTCTGCGGTCGCTTCGGACGATACCGCATCCAGTGTGGGGCGAGCGAGAGAATCATTCGCCATCACGCCGGACCAGTTAGCTCAGATACTGCAGGAAGCGTTGGCCAAACAACGCGAAGAGATCAGAGCTGAGATCAGAACGGAGATGGAGCTGACAATGCAGCAGGTACGAGACTTGCAGGTTCAACAGCACCAGCCAGAATCAAGCCAAAAAGCAGAATCCAGCAAACGCAATGCCAAACCTATACAAATAGCTGAGGGCGACGACAAAGAAGACGAGACTATCTTCGACGATCCTCCTCCTGATAAAGATAATTCTGGGAGCGGTCCGGTCAAGTCAACCGCT
Organism: Asparagus kiusianus; assembly: GCA_022839385.1. NCBI lineage: Eukaryota > Viridiplantae > Streptophyta > Magnoliopsida > Asparagales > Asparagaceae > Asparagus > Asparagus kiusianus. The sequence continues at coordinate 14,497 of BQKN01060699.1, read as the reverse complement.
CAAGCTCTCTTGAAGAAGAGCGAGGAAGAAGATAAGAAGATGCAGGACCTCGAGAGTAAAGTTAATGCTCTAATGACGGCCCAGGAAGTGAAGAAAACGGGCATTCCGTGCCCGTATCCAAGGGAGTGGGATCTAATTCCTTATCCCCCTAAATTTAATTTGATTAACTTTACTCCTTTTAATGGCAGTGGTTCACCAACTCAGCACTTGATTTATTTCAAGTCGCATCTCGGCGCAATATCAGGGAATGAAGCCCTGATGGTACGGTCATTCGTAGGAACCCTGCGCGGGCCTGCCTTCGATTGGTACCGACGCCTGAAACCCGGAAGCATCAATAGCTGGGGAGATATGGAAGAACTGTTCCTCACTAATTTCTTCGATGACGACACGGAGGTGTCCATTGGCTCGTTGTTGGACGAGAAGCAGAAGAACGGGGAATCAGTTGACGTCTTTGTCAAACGGTTCCGAAACAAAGCGGTGAACTGCAGAGATCCACTCACCGAAGAATTCATCCTGCAGACATGTCACAACAATCTGTCTCTGGATGTGCTGGAGATAATGGGGGTTGTACCCTCTAAGACCTGGAAGGAGTTGAAGGTTAGAGGTGAACAGGCTGAACGATTTCTCAAAAGGAGGAATTTGGAAAGGGGTCAGCCATTAAACAATAATCAAAACCAGAAACAGAACTTCAATCCTCGAGGCAGGGGAAGAGGGTCAGGAGCCGCTGTCGACGCGCATCAGACGTCACAACAGCCGCCTCAACAGCAGCCGCAGCAGTCGTCATTCCAGCTGGCGCCAAATCAGAATCAGCAGCCTCAGAAGCAGTTTAAGCCTTCTGAGCCCAGGTTTCCAAAGGAGTATTCATTCAAAGATGATGAAGTGCCGGTCATCTTCAAATATCTGTTGGATAATAACAAGATTAAGCTTCCACCGGTCACAAACCAAGAGGAAGCGAAGAAAACCAATGACCCGAAATACTGTGCGTATCATAGGAGGGTCCACCATCCCACTAAGGCGTGTTATGTCTTGAAAGACAAGATACAGACCTTGATTGATGTTGGTATTGTGACCCCGAAGCCAAAGGAGAAGAAGGTGGGCGCCAACGCGGTCTCTATTAGCTTCGGATCAGTTCCATTATCCTGGTTTCAAGCCGAGCCAGTGTCAGAGGTCAAGATGCAAACCATCAACGATGACCCTCATGGACAGCGCCAAAAAGGGTTAGTATCACATACGGCCCCTAACGGCGAAATCCTTTGGGTTCATCCGGATCTGCTCGAAGACGAACAGTGGACGACATCCACGTCGAAGAAGAAGTCAAAAGGCAAGAGAAAGGAAAAGTCTTGTTACGGAGCCTCGGCGATTCCTGAGAAGAACGATGAGGAGATAGCAGCTCTACCACTTTCTGATGAAGAACAGGAAGTTTTCGCAACAAGAGGTGGAAATGAATATCATTACCAGTATCCTGAAGCTTCTAATTCTAATGGTAAAACTCTAGCAGAACTGGGGGTGGATACGACCCCACCCGTAGCAACCGAGAGACCTCAGAGAGTTGTTAAGCAGAAAGAAAAGGAACCTCAACCCAAAGAAGTTCAAATTCCGAAGCAGTCTCGTTTCAGTAAACCAATTGGACGAGACAAACCGGAAAGTTCAAATGCCCCATATCGCTTCGATGTCATGACTCAGTTAGCCAATATCCCAGCAAGGATCACGCTGTACGAGTTATTGCGCCTCTCGAAGGAAACCAGGATAGCTTTACAAGAAGCCTTGGCTGATTCTGAGGTATTCCTCACTCAGATTAAACCAATGCCTGAAGAGCCAGAGTCGTCAGTGCAGCATTGTAATCTGGCAGCCACTAAATTCCCTTGCATCGCTTTCACAAAGGAAGATATGCAAGTCAGGAACTCAAAGCATGATAGACCGCTATACTTTACTGGATATATCGGTTCGAGCATGGTCAACCGGATTCAAGTCGATCCGGGTTCCGCTGTTAGCATCATGCCACTCCGGTTGATGTACCACCTCGGGATTCCCGCCAGCAAGTTAGCCTCAACGGGAACTGTCATTTATGGATTTAACACTAGCGGATCAAGATCGTTAGGAAAAATCCGGGTGAAGTGTCAACTCGGAGATTTGAAGTCTGAGGTCACATGCTATGTGATTGATGCAGAAACTTCCTATAATTTACTGTTGGGTCGTCCATGGATCCACGGTAATCTTATAGTTCCCTCCACCCTCCATCAGTGTTTAAAATATGTCGACACTAATGAGGAGGTTAAGACAGTGGTCGCGGATAAGCAACCATTCAAGGGGTTAGAAAATTATTTTACTGACTCCCTTCTATATGGTGCTGAGTCCGAAACTGAACCATCAGCCCATGGCACGGACAGCGGAGATGAAGCTGATACCGAAGCCGGGCTCGATTATAGTGAAGGTCTTGTATTAAATGACATTGAACCTCTTGTAATCGATCTTGACGGTGATGAATCGTCGGACGAAAGTTGTAACTGGCAACTTGCCGATGAAATAATAAAGAATGATTTAGAGTATTCGCCTTGTCTTAATGATGTAATGCAGAAATTGTATGATAATCCTAATCTACACATGCCAATTCGTTCGTCCTGCACGGCGACAAGATATCTGCAAAATTCAGCCGGGACAACGGTGATTCTACCTGCAAAGACAGGGGGTGAGAAGGAAATAATCTTTGGGAAAGGGAATCCATCCCCAACTCCTAATCTTTTCTTGGATAGCAATTCAGATGATGAAAAGCCTGGATGGCATTTCTCTCGGTATAGTTGGCAAGCTAATGATTACATGGAGAGACAAGGCTATGATCTCTCGCTTGGTGAAGGTCTTCATTTTGGTCAAGGAGTTAGGGTTCCACCCCGTTCTACTTATGTACCAAAAGGAAAACCGGATAATTATTATAGTCATAATAGAGGTCTAGGTTATAATTCGTCATCTGATGACGAAGATTGCCAACAGATCATTAGCCAATTGATAAATGGAAGCGGGCATTCATCCGACACTTCAATGTGGGACTCTGACACAAGCATCGGAGAGAGATTCAAAGCCCTAATGTCGAACATGGCGACAGTCGATCCTTCTACAACTGAAGAGGACGATCAATTACCTATTTGGGAAGACCCATGGACACATTACATGAATATCCAATATGGCGACCGATTTGAACAAAGAGAACCTCCTACTGAGGATAAAGTGGTCCAAATTAATATGGGTGACGAAACTAATCCGAAACCTATATTTATCAGTGGTGACCTTCCACCTGACGAGAAAGAAGAGTTAATCGCCCTCATTAGAGAGTATATCGACGTCTTTGCTTGGAATTACGAAGATATGCCGGGACTCGATCCGAACGTAGCAATGCACGCCCTCAACATAAAATCGGATGTCAAACCTGTCAAACAACAACAAAGACGGTTTCGTCCGCAAATTATGGAAGCGATAGAAGCTGAAGTCAAGAAGTTGATCGACTCAGGTTTTATCAGAGAAGAACAACATCCTGAATGGCTAGCTAACATTGTTCCAGTTCTTAAAAAGACCGGAAAGATCAGAATCTGTATTGATTTCAGAGATCTGAATGCCGCCTGTCCTAAAGATGACTTCCCACTACCAATTACGGACGTCATTATTGACAATACTTGCGGATTCGAGAGAATGTCATTTATGGATGGTTTCTCGGGATATAATCAAATCAAGATGCACCCAGACGATGAAAAGCATACAGCATTCAGAACACCCATGGGGGTCTTTTGCTATACGGTTATGCCTTTTGGTTTAAAAAATGCTGGCGCCACGTACCAACGAGCCATGACGCAAATCTTTCAAGAACATCTGCGGAAGACCGTTGAATGCTATGTTGATGATTTGGTCGTTAAGAGTCGTGATAAAAAAGACCACATTAATGATCTGAAGACGATGTTTGATCTGATGAGAACTCATCAGCTAAAGATGAACCCGACTAAATCCTTCCTAGGAATGTCGAGCGGTAAATTTCTCGGATTCGTCGTCACCACAAAAGGTATTCATATTGATCCTGACAAAGTGAAGGCGATAAATGAGCTGCAACCCCCGAGAAATCTTAAAGAACTCAGAGGATTGCAGGGTCGATTGGCATATATCCGTCGGTTTATATCAAATCTGTCCGGAAAATGTCAACCATTCTCTAAACTCGCAAAGAAAGGCGTGTCGTTCATTTGGGATGAAGCATGTCAGAAGGCGTTCGAAGATATTAAAACATATCTAGCGAACCCACCTATTCTCGTTGCACCGAAATCGGGCAGACCGTTTTTGATTTATGTCAAAGCGACGAACCATTCGTTAAGTGCATTACTTGCACAAGACGACGATAACGGTCACGAGCAAGCAGTATATTACTTGAGTCGCACATTGGTAGGAGCTGAATCTCGCTACCCAATGATCGAGAAGGAATGCCTTGCATTGGTATTTGCCGTCCAGAAAATGCGACACTATTTAGTGGGGCAGACGATTTATGTCATCTCCAACATAAATCCGGTCCGCGTATTCATGACCCAGCCGGCTTCTATGAATTGGCGTTTAGCCAGATGGGCTCTACTTTTTTCGCAATATGACTTGTACTTTAAGCAACAAAAATCGGTTAAAGGACGAGCTATTTGCGATCTTCTGGCGGAAAATCCTACAAAAGATATAGTCGAATTGTATGACGATCTGCCAGATGAAACTCACGAAGTTAATACTACCTCACATCAACAAGTGTGGCAGTTATACTTCGATGGGGCTTCTCACGCAACCAATGTGGCAAGCGCACCCGGATGTTCTAAAATCTCCTCAGGAGTGGGGGTCGTTTTAGTGTCCCTGGAAAAGCATGTCTTGCCTAGAGCATACTCGTTGACCGGACCATGTTCTAATAATGTGGCCGAGTACAACGCGTTAATAATTGGACTCAATTTTGCCAAAGAGCTGGGGGTCGAATACCTTGAAGCTTTTGGGGATTCTCAACTGGTAGTGAATCAAATACGAGGAGAGTATGAAGTCAGAAGTCCAGACCTGATTCCATACCATCAGGTGGCTATTGAGATGGCAAACTCATTTGAAGGATTTTTCATTGAGTACGTTCCACGCCTCCAAAACGCGTATGCAGACGCATTGGCGGCATTGTCGGTATCATTGGCTCAACCTCCCGAAACAGAACAATTGATTACAGTGAAGACTCACCAGCTTATCGTTCCAATCTACGACTCGGATGTTAAAGAAGTATACTCAACAGCGGTTGAACCCGAAGTTCGAGATTGGCGCTTTCCCATTATCGACTACGTCCTACATGGTATATTGCCTGAAGATGTAAAAGAAAGGGAATCGATTCGGCGAAGAGCACCAAGATTTTATTACAACGCCACAGCACAAATGTTGTATCGACGATCGTACGACGGTCTTCTACTCCGTTGCTTATCCAGAAAAGAAGCAGAACAAGCACTCAAAGAAGCGCATAACGGAATATGCGGTGCGCATCAGCCCGGTCCTAAACTTTGTGACCGACTTAGAAGAATTGGGTATTATTGGCCAACTATGGTAAAGGATGCAGTTGACTACGCACGACGATGTGAAGTATGTCAGTTACATGCAAATTATATGCATCAACCTCCCGAGTATTTACACCCATCGGCGACGTCGTGGCCATTCGAAACTTGGGGCATGGATATTGTAGGTCCTATTTTCCCACCATCGGTTAAAGGGGACCGCTTCATTTTGGCAATCACCGATTACTTCTCAAAATGGGCAGAAGCTGTTCCACTTAGAGAAGTAAAGACGAGTGATGTTATCAAGTTTATCAAACACCATATTATATATCGGTTTGGTGTTCCAAGGCGAATAGTGCATGATAATGGTCCTCAATTCGTCAGCAACGCATTCATCAAGTTCTGCGGCAAATTTGGGATTAAAGACGTTTCATCGACGGCTTATAACCCTACGGCTAATGGATTGGCTGAAGCTTTTAATAAAACCATCATTAAAATCTTGGCAAAATTGGTGAAAACCAATAAACGAGATTGGGACGACAAACTTGGCGAAGCTCTATGGGCCTACCGCACAACTGTCCGTACACCAACCGGAACAACGCCATATGCCCTAACATATGGATGTGAAGCCGTTCTCCCATTGGAAATACAAATTCCTTCTCTCCGTATCGCTCTTGCAACGGGAATGACGACGGAAGAACACCATCAGAAGCGTCTTGAAGAATTGGAGATGTTAGATGAGAAACGCTTGGAAGCTCAACAACAAATCGAGTTTTACCAAGCTAGAATTTCTCGGACTTTTGATAAAAGGGTCCGACGATGAAGTTTCAAAGAAGGAGATCTAGTTCTTGCCGTACGAAGACCTATGATTCTTACTTCTAAGAAGAAAGGAAAATTTGAACCCAAATGGGAAGGGCCGTTTGTAATAGAAACAGTCTATTCAAACGGTGCATATCGCTTGGTCACTCAGGATGGCAACAAATTAATGATGCCAATAAATGGGAAGTTCCTGAAAAAATATTACCCATAATACGTTCAGGATAACCTATGTAAAACGGAAAGTTCCTAGAGAGTCCTATACAGGATATTTCAGGATAATCCGTCATCAGTTGATTATCATGAATAAAGAGTAATCATGTGAATAATATGTTCTTATTACTTTTGTTGAGATAAGTTTTAATAACAGTTAATCTTTCCTCACAAAACCCATTGACGCAATCATGGAAGTAGAAACTCGATGATTCGTAACCCCGTACCCTGAAATTCCCCAATGATCAGATCGATCAAAAGTCATCGGTCTGTATCAGTTGACCCGTTATTTCATGTCAAATTCTTATATTTGAAACCAAAATTTCTCACCGAGTAGTTCGTGCAAATTGACAAACTTATTGTTATTTGTACCTTACTCCTATTCCTCTTTTGGTCAAACCTTACTACAGTTAGGACCAAAACCAAAATCCCCTCTCGATTCGTCCCATGAATGAGAGATCCACAAGTCGAATGATCAAACCTTTAAACAGTTAGGATCATCTCAAAACCCCCACTTGGTCAAACCTTCCTATAGTTAGGACCAAAGCCAAAATCTCCTCTCGATTCATTCCATGAACGAGAGGTCCACAAACTGAATAATCAAACCTTATGACAGTTAGGGTTATTCAAACCAATTTGGATTCCCTAAGTGGAGATCCCACTGTGAGTTTCCTTCACACCAGGAGATAGAATATAAAATTCTTCCTCTCCGATTCTGGGTTTATCTCTACCAACAAACAAGAGACCAGGAGTTGGGATATGAAATTATTCCTCTCCATTCTTGGGTTCATCTCTACCAACAAACAAGAGACCAGGAGTTGGGATATGAAATTATTCCTCTCCATTTTCGGGTTTATCTCTACCAACAAACAAGAGACCAGGAGATAGAATATAAAATTCTTCCTCTCCGATTCTGGGTTTATCTCTACCAACAAACAAGAGACCAGGAGTTGGGATATGAAATTATTCCTCTCCATTTTTGGGTTCATCTCTACCAACAAACAAGAGACAAAGGAAATGGAACATGAAATTATTCTTTTCCAATTTTGGGTTTTTCTCTACCAACAAACAAGAGACTCTGAACTGGGAGATCCAAGTTCATCCTTCACAAAATTAAGTTCGTTCTCATACATGGAGAACATAACCTATCTACATTTTGAAATCCATGTCATTCACGCATGGGGGATGTTATCTCTATCCCTTATTAGAGATAAGCCTACATCTAACACATGTAGCCTACACATTCAATGCTGTAGTTTAAAGTCTAAAAGAATTTAAGTCTTTTAGCTCAACGTTATATGTGAAACGGATTTAGATAATTCACATACTAGCCCGATTCAAACGGTAATCGGTAAAGGCATATCAAATCCGTTGATGGCTGAGGATTTGCCAAAAATCCTACAATTATTATGGTTATTCATTTCAAACAAAAGTGAATAATCAATGAGCAAGAAAGTTCACTATATTAATCAAAGAGTTCAAACAAAACAGCACAAAAAGAAATGTTTTCAAAATTACAACAATTTGTAATGGCGAAGTTCATCTTCTAATTGGGAAAGTTTTGTAGCATAAGCCAATTCGAGCTCAGGTATCAGATTAGCTTTAAATTTTCTTTCATCGATGCTTTGAATTCTGGCCATCTCTTGTTCCTTGTCAGCGAAAATCTTATCCTGAAGATTCAGCTGTCGGAGTATGTCCACCTCAGCCCGAGTTACCTCCGCTAAATCAGACTCCAAAGTCTCACAAGCTTCCTTAGCTGCAGCAAGTTGTTTCTCTAATTGTGCCACCTCTACTCGACGTGACTCCAAATCACGATACAAGTCTGCCTTAATTTGCGTCTTCGTGGTAGCACTCACCCGGAGTTGATTAATGCGAGTTCTCAACATTTGAAGTTCAGATTCAGCGGATTTTTGAGAATCACGCCACTCCTGCAATTTCAGGTCTATCTGGGAAGTAATATATGAAGACGCACCACTAACACGAAAGCTCTGCAACCGTTCGATATGTTGTCTAAGATCGACCAAGTAAGCTTCAATTGAGTCTGATAATTCAACGCATCCATGCGCTCTAATTCCGGATACATGATGATCGAGAGACTTCTTGAAAGGTTCAAAGGACGAACCTTTAAGGAGAATCCGATCAACCACAATGTTCAAGAAAGTAACAAAGCTTTGGACGTCAGCACCAATAACGGCTTGATCCGGATCTTCATCCGCCAGTAAAGCTTGAATGCGATCAGACAATGATAAAGGAGCTATAAAATGAATAGATGAAAAGAATTTAAGATATACAAGTCTGCGTATAACAGCGAACGGAAACATATTAAGTTCGTTAAAGAATATCATGACTGAGTTACCTTGGCTTGGCAAGACTACAGAGGGTTCTATAACAACTGGGGCTTGCTCAGAAATGGCACTCGTCTGTTGATCAACCACTTCAGATGTTGGTTCATCTGAAGCCCCTAATGACTCAGGATCCGGAGTTATAATTCCGTGAGGGACAATTTCTATAAAAGAGAAAGGGATGAATCAATATTCTACTCTACTGATTTGATTCCGAAATGCATCAAAGACGAGACATACCAAGTTGAGGTGAAGTCCCGAGAAGTTGCTCTTCTACGGTAACCTTCGACCCTCCCATTTCATGAACAGCCGAGGTCGGATCGGAAGTTATAACGGGTTCAGCTTCGACAACATCAGAAGTTGAAAGAACAGTAGGTGGTGGTTCAATTACAGCTGGAGGGCCTGCCAAAAGTATAAAACCCAAGCCTTCAGGTTGATCACATTCACAAAGGATAGTAGATGCATCAACTTCATTTGTTGGTCCTACGTCTAAAATTCCCATTTCAGTCATAAATAAATGGGAAATACAACTTAATTAAAAATTTAAGCCCGAGAGTACATACCTTCCGACGTACCTACTTCAGTTGAATCAACTTGAGTGGTTGATCCTGCAGTAGCGGAGAGAATCGGAGATGACAATATATCGGAAATCTTCTGATGTGCATCATCGGAAATATCAAGATCAAAATCACGTTCATCAAAATCTCCGATATTTATATCATGAGTAAGTTCCGTGTCTCTCGGTTCGTTGACAGGCGTGTCTGTTAAGCGGAAGGGTCCGTCAGTACATGTGCAAGGAATATGAGGGAATCAAGACAAACAAAACCAAGATTACCTTCAACAGCGGGTATAGGTTCAGCAGCGCTACTACTCACACTCACCTCCTTTAGTTTGACTAAAAGAAGATAAAGCGCACAAGTTAGTAGAAGAGGAACACGTTCCGATTCATCTATTTTCTGAAAATATCCTCCAAATGAAGAAGCACATGTACCTGTCTCGGTAGTTGGAGAGGACGGTGCGATAACCGGAGGAATGGTGGCGTCCACATTGATGGGTCCTTCACTCACTGCTTGGTGTACTTGTTGGGTGAAGCCGGATTCATCAATGTCCATCAAACCTGGAGAAGAGGGCTCTGGCATAATTTCCCCTTCCTCTTCTGGTTCAACTGCAATAATGAAAAGAATGAATAAATTTTAACTTCAAAAGATAAAATGACAGAGAAGAAGTGACAAAGAGAGTTTACCTCCTTCATCAGCTGGAAGGTCTTGGAAGATTTCTTCTTCACGTAAAGGAGAAAGTCGACGTTGCCTACGAGCAGCCTTCTTAATCCTCTTTGACAAATGAATATCTCCAGAAACTTCTGGACCTTCATGGCGAAATTTGGTTCGTGGCTCAATTCCTTGAGCAGGACGGGATTGAACTTCAGAAGGAGCAGAAGGCCGAGACCTCTTTCTACTAAGGAGCGGAGCAACTTGTTCTTCTTCTTCTTCTGTTTCTTCCTCCCCCACGGGCCATCTAATAGTCATCTTGTTGGCAGACGACAAAGGAATGTCCTTCTCCATCATTCGTACACCTTGTGAGGGAATACTTGGCGATTGGGGAGAAGATGCCTGACGAGTTCGGTGAGCCACAGGAGAAGAAGGAATGTTGGCCTCTCCTCCGCTTCGCGTATCATCCTCTTCACTGGAGGTGTCGAAGTCGTCGCTTTCCTCGGAGTCAAGTGCTTGTTTTCCTTTGCGGGAAGACGTAGCGGGCTCCTTTCCTTTTCCAGATACAATTCTCCGAACCACCGCTTCAGATTCTAGTTCAGAAATCTTTTTCTTTGGGACAGGAGTGTTAGCAGCTAAAACCCATCGACAATAAAGATAAGTCAAAAGAATATCGGGTTCAGCGACAGGCAAGCTGAATTGAGCTCCTGTACATCCAGCAACATTCCAAAACCAAGCTCGCACTCCATCAATGAGGCCTCCGCAATTTATCAACCACTTATTGGAATTCCCAACGTACAGTTGATCATAACCAAATTGTCGTGCAAAACGACAAGGAAAATAAGGCTCGATCCTGCAGAGATTCTTCGATCGGAAAACATTATAACCTGGGCGAATGTTCATAAGCCAATGAAAGCTACCCATGTCGAGAGAAGTCCTGTTGGCCCCAGGTATTTCCTCATCAACGAGTGTGTCATTATATGCGCCGGAAAATCGAGGGAAACATTTGTAAAATTCCCAGCACTTGGCATTCTTGAATTGCTTCACTCGTTCGGCCCACGATCGGGAAGGATATAACCACTTACATCCTTCTAAAAGCTGCAGTAAGGGGATTTCTGGATCAGACACGTCAGGTGCTGACATCATGTCCGATCGATGGAGAACCAGCCACGTCATTAGATATGTGTATGGTAACTCAACGCTCGACAAAGGAATCTTGGTTGAAGGCTCAGCACTTACTTTTGTAAAAGTGTTAGCTAAGATACGTAAACCGCTATGAAGGGCAGCAATCATGGCGGAGAGAAGAGATAACCTACCTCCAACAGCTAATTGCACAGCTGGAAAAAGAACTTCAAGAGGAAGCGCCTCAGAAGATTGATGCGGCACTACACATTTCTTTAGCCATATGGCCAGATAACCAGAAAGAAGAGTCGCAGGCTTCATTCTCTTGGTGGATTGCCATAAAAAAGTACTGAACTTGGTGCCTCTAAGAAAACCGCCCTCAGACGACTCAGTTCTATAAGACTGAGCGTTAATCTTCGTAATCAGACTATTAACTTCAGAAGGAGTCAGAATTGGTGATTCACAAACAGCTTCACCGGTCGAACTCTCGAGATTCTGAAACAAGTAGTCGGCAAACTGTTTCAAACTGACCCGAGCTGCTTTCTTACTCTTCACTTCGATCTTGGCTATCGCTATTTGGTAGTGACAAGTCAACTCCCAAAGAATATCATAAGCAGGAGAGCCAGCCTTTTTCATCGCCATGAGTCGACGATTGTTGGGAAAATATTCTTGATAAGGAGTATTCCCCAATGGCAATCCGGATACCTTCATCATTTCATGGAGTGGAAGTCCTAACTCCCCGTACTTGGTAAGAAATGTATTGGTCTCCGGAATATAAGATTCGAATAAGGCAAGGAAATGATCTACACTTACGGGGAGACCATACATGCTGGCTCGAATCGGAACGTGTAATCCCAAGTTCTTTAACTCTTGATCCCAACGATTGAGTACGTAGTCAGTCATTCTAGCCCACCATCTGTCCTTAAGAGAGTGAACCCATCCATAACATCTGAATCTTGGAATGGGAAGTTCTCGGCCAACCCGAGCGAGTCTATTCTTTACCGTATTGGCCCTGATCATCAGTTCGTTCTGGGGTCCGCTATCTGGTCCAAATATTCCCGGGTGGAGACCACGAATATTATGTCTACTAAGGGAGCCAGGAGCGCTAATATCTCTACCAATGAAACCACAATGGATGTGCTCGTGGTCTTCTGTCAAGTGCCATGTCATTCTTCTCTGAACAGCCAAATTCCTTAACTGCAAAAGTGAACATTGTCGAGGGAACGGAGGAAGGAATAAAAAAGCACCTTCGTGATCATTCAACCAGATTTCGGGGCCACGGCAAAGACTGTCTGGATCTTCTACCGAATCTCCGAACAAATAATCAGGCTTCTTTAACGGTTCGGTAGAAGTTAGAATGGGAGTTAAGGGTGAGTCGGTCAATAAGGCACGCAGAACGCGACGGCTTCCTTCACGGATTAATTCGGGAAAGCTGTCATCGTGATCTTCATTAAACTGACGGGCCTCTCTAACCAAGAACTCGCCTTTGAAAGAAGCGTGAAGGGTACCACTCTGTCCGGGATCTTCTCTATTAGAGAAGGTTGCAGAAGGGAAAGGGACTGCAGGAAGAAAAGTCGAAGACAGGTGAATAAAAAAAAGGCTAAATGGCTAAGTGGCCGAAGCAGTGATTACTGCCAGACGTTGCCGCGGCAGCATACACTGCCGCGCTTAGCCGCGGCAGTACGAGCTGCCGCGGTAACTAACGATGTTCCTGATTTCGAAGAGAACGAAGTTTGGAGCCAAATTCATGATTTTGGCTGTGGTACTTATCTTGATTTAACAAGATATGTATTTCGTAGTGTCAATCCCCTCAATGGGGGATGTCAACTCTTCCCAAATGCCTCTCAATGGAGGCAAATGAGGCGGTATATACAAAATCAACAGTTTCAGATAAAGAGAAGTTGAAGAAACTTACCCCCAAAAGAAGGAACTGCAGATTCAACGTCCTCTGGTACTGGTGCCGCCGATTTTCCCCTCGTAGCACGGGATTTCTTGGGAGACATGTTGAAATCAACCTAAAGAATCAAAAGTTAGGGTTTTTTCACGTTAGATCTAAAGTAGGAAATCAAAACGAAACCCTAATCCATGAACTATGGGTGCGGTTTTACCGAAAATCAAGGAGAATAAAAGCTGGAAGATAGAGGAATCGAAAAAGACCAAGATCTGAGGAAAATCACCCGAAACCCTAGATCTGTTCAAACAGAAAAAACCCAAATATGGAGAAGTGGGAAGGGGAAAGGCCAGGAAAATCCTTTTATAGGGTTTTGGGAGGACTTTCGAACTCAGAAAAGCGGGGAAGAATGACCCGAGAAAGCCCAACATCGGATTTATAAACCCGTCAGGCCGAAGCGGTGCGCGGCACTCGACACTGCCGCGCTCTAGCGCGGCAGTCTATGTTGCCGCGCTGAAGCGCGACAGTATAATTTGCCGCGGCAGCTGACGTCATGGTTCATTCTGTCGCGCGTACACAACGATCTTCTGGGTATCTAGATACAGACAACTCCTTCGGTATTTGGAATACACACCTGAACACTCCGATGGGTGCATGAGTATAAACGGCATCCCCTTGAACCTCCCAATGGGTATATGAGGTTAAACTATTTCCCGAACACTCCGATGAGTATATGAGTATAAACTGCTTCTCGAATTTTCAACAACGGTTCCAATTCAAGACTTCGACAAAGGCCACGCGATAAACGCAACACCGGAGGAATCTTAGCTATTCTACAAAGCACTGAATAGGCTAAAAGATAAAGAAGTCAAAGATTGAAGCCATTCACAGACCATTCTACGCAATTTCTTTAACAAAGAACTGGAGAAATTGCAGGGAAAGCTTGTCATATCCAAAGTGTCCCAGACTCCTCTCTAAAGAAATGATGAGTCTGAGATACTTTGGAGGGGGTATCTGTAGGCGTCAAAAAATGCTCACAGACATCCAAATACCAGAAGAGATCATTTAAAAGAAACAACTCAACAAAACGACATGTGCATATGGCCCATGGTGTCGCGGCTGAAGCGCGGCAACTGATGGCGCCGCGGCTAAGGCGCGGCGACTTGTAGTGCCGCGGTTGTAGCGCGGCAGCATATGGTGCCGCGGCTACAGCGCGACAGTCAACCTTGCCGCGGCTACTGTAGAAGGGTTCTGTGGCGGTTACGAGGCAGTTATACGATGGTTTCTGAAGTCCACGTGGCGATATATCAGAGATAGAACGTGTGCTGACGTGGAAAATCCGTTAAACCACGTAAAAAGTGGTTAAAGATCGTGGGAGAGCGGTTT
>BQKN01060698.1:0-19653 GCA_022839385.1 Asparagus kiusianus | reverse complement strand
TCCGTAGTATTGTCAGCTTCCTCCTGATTCGTGATCGGTGGCAGCTTGATCTTGTTATTTTTAAGGAGTGATTCGAAGATGCCTGGAACATCTTCGTCTTTGAAGGAGTACTCTTTTTGAGGCCTCTGATCCGTAGCCTTCTGCTGTCTCCGGGACTGCTGTTGCGATGTTTGATTAGCATCAACAGCCACTGCAGGTGTCTTGCCCTTACCACGGGAGGCGAAGTTAGAATTCGGAGGCTTTGTTGTTGATTGACCCCTCTCGGCTTTCTTCCTTCGGAGGAATCGCTCAGCTTGCTCCCCTCGGACCTTCAGATCCTTCCACGTTTTGGACGATACTGTTCCCATTGCTTCCAACACGTCCAACGAAAGATTGTTGTGGTAGGTCTGGAGAATGAACTCTTCAGTGATCGGGTCCCGGCAATTCAACGCCTTGTTCCGGAACCTTTTGACGAAGGCGTCGACTAACTCCCCGTCTTTCTGCTTCTCATCAAGCAACGATCCGATAGATATCTCGGTGTCGTCGTCGAAGAAGTTGGTGAGGAACTTAGTCTCCATATCGTCCCAGCTATTCACGCTACCTGGCTTGAGGCGGCGATACCAATCGAGGCGGCTCCGCGAAGAGTGCCAACGAATGACCGCACCATCAGAGGTTCATTACCAGAGATGACCCCCAAATGTGATTTGAAGTAAATCATATGCTGAGTGGGTGAGCCTTTCCCATCAAACGGCGTGAAGTTGATTAAGTTGAACTTCACCGGATATGGGATTGATTCCCATTCTCTTGGGTATGGACAAGGAATGCCCGTTTTCTTAACCTCTTGAGCAGAAATCAATGTATTGATCTTGCTTTCGAGGTTTTTGATTTTCAGAATTTCACCCGAGTTTTCATTAGCACGATTCTGAGATGGAAGCGTGGTGTTGTGGCTAGCATCCTCATTGCCACCCCCTGCATTGATGGGAGGGTTATTGGCGTTATGAGTTTCATTTGCACCTGTATTCTCAACTTCCTGAACAACCTGATTACGGCGGCTTGGTTCGCCTTGCTGGTTCGTTAGTGCCTGGATTTGTTGTTCATGCATTTCTCTCATGTTCTGCATGGCCATCTGCATTTCGAACTTGAAGCTCTCTTGCTGTTTAGCCATAGCTTCTTCGAGCATCTTGGCCACTTGTTCCGTGCTTATCATCAGCGACTCGCGGGGTTCCCCCTCACTGGACACTATATTATCTGATGCAACCGCAGAGCAGGCATCCGCCTCTTCACCTTCTAAAGGTAGTTTTGTCCGAACCCTACCATAAGTTCCTTGTGCGATGGCTCCAGACTGCAGACGGGTTAGACGTCGGGATGCTTTCAGAATCGACTCGAGATTATCCCGTGCCGATGTCCTTTTGCTGGTTATGTTAGCGGTGATCCTCCGAAATTCTCCATCTTCAACCGCCGTTCTTCTTCGTCGGAAACGTCTAGACCTTGGCTTTGGCATTTTAGTGCTGAGCCTCTCGAAAACTGAAACTCTTTCGGGGACCGTCTTGATGCAGTTACACTCAGACAATACCGCCCGAATGAGTTTGGAACAGGGGCATTGATTCTCTAGCCTTTGAGGACTCCTCTTCCTAGTTTTCCTCGTACCCCCAACATGATAGTACAACTCGTCTGTTTGAAGATCAGAGTAACCTATCGTGTGTTGGCACGACTTCTCAGGTATAACGTTATCATCATCGGATGACAACGTTTCCTTCTGAGGGCGAACTGCCTTCTTCGGGCTTTCAAAAGTTACGCGCCTCGAGACATGCCTTTGTGGGCGCCAGTTCTCAGCGGGCTCCTGGACTTCGATGCGCAAATTGGCGCGCGCAGCAACCTTGAACTCCTTGTCATGCTGAAAATGATGGGAACCCCCAGCAAGTTGAGTCGTTCGGGGCTTCTTCATCGGGCCCAAACGTTCTTGAACTGGAGCCTTGCCTCTTTCATCGGGAATTGGACCGATGCATTCCAAAACTGACCTCCTTCTTCGGGATGGTCCTGCGGGATCTCCCGGAGTATCTATGGGGATTATCGGCGATTTGAGTTGGCTCGCCAGAGGTTGAACCTGCTTCGAAGGCTGTAACGATTGTGCCTTAGCCTGAATCGCCGCTTCAGATTTCGGCCTCCATACTTGGCGGGTTGGTGGTGGTTTCTTTGCCACCTCCTTCTGCAGTCTTCTATGGGCCTCTTGGACTTGAGCCCGTGCCTGCGCTGACAGTACGCGGCGCTTGTGAATGCGTTCCTCAAGTGTCAAACGATTCTGTTTGACATGGATCCATTCGTTCGTTGGCGGCTTGGAGGAGCTGTCATTCATCGGTTGTTGAGGCTGTTTGCCTCTCTTGTTCTTCGGACTCGCGTTATGGCGGATTTCATCCGTGGATTCCATTGCCTTCGCGA
The DNA here is from genome assembly GCA_022839385.1 of Asparagus kiusianus. Classification (NCBI taxonomy): domain Eukaryota; kingdom Viridiplantae; phylum Streptophyta; class Magnoliopsida; order Asparagales; family Asparagaceae; genus Asparagus; species Asparagus kiusianus. The sequence goes on along the minus strand of BQKN01060698.1, from coordinate 17,238 downwards.
ATTCTCGGGCCAAGCATTGGCATCGCCTTTGGCGGGCTCTCTTCGAGAGAGTCACCACTCCTTTGGTGACGGAGGAATTGGTAGGAATCGGCTTGACCTGGTTGGAAATTGGAGGGATCTCACCCAATGCGACTTTGGCATCCAACGGGGCGAGATCTTCGTTGGTGTTTTCAACATCTTCATACCAATGAGCTTTTCTCCTGGTGGGAAACTTCTTGGATTTGCGGGGGGAGGTTGATCCGGACGAGGACGACAAGTACTCCTCGAACTTCTGTTGGTCGAACTCGTATTCGACCTCCTCCACGACCGGGATCGGGATCCGCGGCTGTGACGTAACGATCTTGGCAGCGAGATCGGTGGGTCCCACTGTGGTCGCCAGATTGTTCGCGTGGAAAATTGTAGCTTCTTTCATTGTTGATTCCATTGTCATCTTAAATAACAGCTTTTTGAGTTACAAAGATCCGGTCTTTTTATAAGATCCGGTTATAATGAAAATCAAATAAAACAAAAAAGATTACAACTTTATTTCCTTATTTGCCGAACAAATCGCGAGCTCCTGTTTTGCGGTCGCTCGCTTGCGTGGGTTGTTTGCCTGCGCCGGGGGTTGATCCGTTGACCACCGCACGATCTAGATCCGGTCGGATCTACGCAGTACGACAGGTATTATTTCACTAAGGAAATAATAGCCGGGGGGGATTAGTTCTCCAAGGAACAAATCACCCAAACCTCGGGATCAAAGACCAAGCTTTGATCCGGAGTACGCCTGCGTAGATCTGAGATCCGGTCCTCTCGAACACCTGCCTTTTTTGACGTTGACGATCGCCGAGCACCAGATCTGGATGTCCAAGTCCTCGAAGTCCCAAAGTTGAGATCTTTTTAAGTTCTGAGTCTCCAATCCAGCAGGGCTTCGCCTCTCCAAAATCCAACCTTTGCAAATAAACAAGGGGGAGCCTATTTATAGGCTACCTTCACTGTGCCCCTGGCACAGGGTGGCCGGCCACCTTGGTGGCTCGACCACCGAGCCACCTTGTGGTGGCTCGGTGGTGGCCGCCGAGCCACCTATAGGTGGCTGGTGGATCGGTGGTGGCCGAGCCACCTTGGTGGCCGCCGAGCCACCACAAGGTGGCTTGGTGAGCCACCAAGGTGGCTCGGCCACCAAGCCACCTAGGTGGAGCCTCCTTGGTGGCTCGGTGAGCCAACCTCTAGGTGTTTATCGTTTTGCCTCTTTGTGCCCGTTTTCCGGTTCTGCGGTTGATGGGTTCGGATTCGATTCGTTAACCTGATTTGGCAGTAGATCTGCTTCTGAGTTCGCATCCGAAACTGATCTTGACTCGATCGCGATTCATCCGAGTCCGCTCTTGGTTGGATGACTCGTTGATTCCTCAACCCGTTGGCTTGATTCCGTACGCGAGTGGATTCATTCTGTTGTTTGCGTGCGGTTCGTCAGCTTCGTAGCCTCGTTAGTCCGCTTCGTCGCGTATCGTTTGGCTTTGGTGTTTGCGGGCTAACGGTCGTGTTTGGATACGTCGCCCGATGGTCTATTTGTCGATCGGCGCCGTCGAGCTGTGTTAAGGGACCTATGGGCAGTTTTATACGCCTACATCTGAGATAGGATAGATGATCCCCGCATCAAGTAGTTTCAGCACCTCTTTCCTAACGACTTCCTTCATGTTCGGGTTTAGCCTTCTTTGATGTTCAATGGAAGTTTTGTACCTGTAGGTGTAAATTTCTAATATTTCTGAGAATGGGGGATCTCGTTTGTATTAATAAGAATGGCTTATTACAAACTAATCAATCGGAATTACAACAGAAGCGGAGGGAACACCCTCCTTGTTTAATCGTGGGGACTTTTAGTAGCTGTAGGATGCTTCGCTCGGTGCTCGTGCCGAGTCTGCTTCCCTTGGACGATTCGATCAAGGTTGCTGAGGAGCTTCAGTACTCAGTAGAAGCTCGGGTTGACGGAGTTCGGGTCTTCTAGCTCGCCGGCGACCGGGGCTCGGAGTTAGGAGATGGTGCTGTGGTGTAGGAATTATGTAGAGAGCTTAGCCTTGGTCCTCTTCTCACCGTCCTTCCCCTTTCTCTCCTCCCTCTACCTTTTTAAAGGATGCTGAAAGAGGATTTTAACTGAAGAGAGACAGCTTGGCTACTCCTTGAATTATGGGATGTGACCATACATTATTCAGAGATATCCTGCTGCCCTCCTACACCACGAGTGGTCATTCGAGGAGCCGTCACGTAGGAGCAGGAAAGCCTTTCCTCGTATTCGTAACAGCAGCTACAAGATACTTGAGTGGATCTGGCTAACTCATCGAGCGCCGGCGGCTCTGGCCCTTCACTTGGATGAGTGAGGTAAGCTATATTTATGAGGGTGCAGGCTGCTTTGACACTTGTCTGCTCACTTACGCTGTGATCCACCGAGTGACCACCTGACGGTCCTGGGATACTGTGCCTCCCTCCCCCTATGTCTCAATAGAAGCGGGAGAATGGACGCCTTGTACCTGAATGGGCTCGGACAGCTTTCCGCATGCCGGCAGCTCCAGCTCTTGACTCTGATGGTTGAGGTGAACCGCATTTACGGGCATGCAAGTTGATCTGACACCTGTCTGCTCACTTGAATTATGGGCGGCCATCTGACGAGCCTGGAGCACTGTTCTCTCTCCCCTCGCATCGTGGGAAGTAGGGGAGGCTTGTCCCCGAGAACCCGGCTCCCGACTCGCGTAGGCGGATCTGGACCCCTGTAGGCGGATTCGGCTTATGAAGGTGAATTCACTTTACTGGCGAGTCCACGCGACTTGGCACGTGAGGGCGAATGTAGGGCTCGTGCGTCAGCGAGCCTATTTCGTGGCTACGATCCATTCTTCGCCCAAGTGAGTGGTCCCGACTCGTGGGTGAATTCGTTCGTCAGTCCGCTGCGGTGATTTTTACCGTCTATAAGACCCCCTTCAAAGTTTTCAGACCTAAACCGGCTTACGTGTGGTCTAGAATACTTTGAACAAAGAAGTTCTGGACTGACCAAGTACATTAGGATTTTCAGCAAACCCTTAGCTATCAACGGGTTTGATCTGCCTTTACCGATTACCGTTTGAACTGGGCTAGCCATACTATTCCCCTCAGTATGATGAGTTGTTGAGTAGTTTCTCTTAGGCTTAATGCTAAGATTTCCACTCTGACCCTTAGCCGCTTGGGGCACGGGTTTAACCAAAGTCTCCTTGCTGGTTTCAGAACTTCGGGCAAGTCGCCTGTTTCTGACGGCGGATGAGCCATTCAGGCAAAACTTTACCTGACTTACGGATTTTACTCGGGTTTCCACCGACGAGTTCTTTCCTTTGGGGGCAGAACCAGGTTCAACATGAGTAAACCACGTGTCCGCTGGTGGGGCTCTGTGCCCACCCAGTTAAGGCGGCGTGGTTCCGTCATGCCGCTTTCACTGCGATTCGACAACCTGACGTCAGCTTCGTGCGCCTCATTCGAATTCAACCGCTGGAAACAACCGTCGATCTCGGTTCGGGTTCCAAGTTATGAGCGGCCCGTTTCCCATTTCCACGGTTCCTTTGACATATTGGGGTGATCTGGGCCGTCGAATTCGATCGTGGCCACGTTTCTTGTCCGTTAGGGTTTTGCCTTTCGAGGGCGATCGTGGCCACGTGGACAACTCTACTTTTTAAATAAGACGCTTTCTTCCTTTAGGAGTTATCGTGCTTCGAAATCTTGACAAATTTCTAAAGAGAGAGTTCCCGCTTCATCTTTCAATGGCGCTGAAATCTAGGAAGTGTGTCGCGAGAGGAAAAGGCCTCGGACGCTATTCCGACCGTCTCTCCGCCGGTGCGCCCGTTAGTGTACCGGAGCCGCGGTTGGGTAAGTCGATGGGTTCGTTTGACGACCCCGTATAGGTTACAGGCGTCGGATTGGGAGGATGATTGTCGTTTATCCTCCTGGAATTCCGTTATCCTTTAGCAGCTTCCCCGACTTGGGGCAAAGTTGGCCTTTTTTAGGTTGATTTTGCATTTGTCCTTAGAGGACGACTTCTGTCTCCGCAGGCGAACTCAACCTTTCCTGGATGGGGGAAAACTCGCTTTTTGATAGGCGAGTTCGGCTCTATCCTCCGGTAGAGGGGAGTATCATTTGTACGGACAGACCTCGTTCGGACTAAGTGGATTTCCCCCTACAACAGGCGAATCCGCTCGCCCTTGCTTGATAGGCGAATTTGCCCTTATAGCGAATTCCGTCTTGATTCTTTGATTCCTTCTTGAAGCGACCTTCTTCAATAGAGCTCTTCCGAAGGACGTGGCCATCGGTCTCGCCGGAGGTACAGGGTATACGGCGCCTTCCCGACTCCCCTCCTTGGATCCAGTGCTCGTGTTCTCTACTGACAAGCCCGACGGCCTGAAAAGGAGAGTCACTGATGGACACCATCTGATGCTGCGTGAGCTGACCACCGACGCAGTGTTGACAGACAAGGCCAGGATGGAGCTACAGAAGCCCCAATTCTTATTAGGTAATGATGCGCCTGATCCTTCCGTGCTGCTGCTCAAGGAGAGTAGGTGGTTCCGCATGGTGGACGGGATCCACTACTATCTTCCCAGCATGCCGAGAGGGCTTTCCATCGTCGATTTGCGATCCTTCGCGGTCCCCAGAGTGATGAATTGGGATTTGACCCCTACTCAGGATGGGGTCACTTGCGGCGTCTTCACGAGCTTGATGGCTGGGTATGGGGTGGAGAGTTCCTGCAAACGGGTGACCGATTTGCGTCCGGGTCTACCGTTTAACGAGGCACCCGCCGGAGAAACGACAGCAATCGTAGAGACCTTCCGTCATCGTTTCTTTCAAGCTGGCGGGACTTTTCCCCCAAAGGACTTCAGGGCCGCTGGGTGGATCTATTCTGCAATTGGGAGCAAGACCTGGTGGTCCAAGATTACCGATTACATCTTGGCCGAGAATTCCGACCTCGAGCATTCGGAGTTATATGCGGCCATTGAGGCCACTCAACATGGTCTAAAGATCAGTGCTCTTCAGTTCCACAGCATCTTGGAGCTGTATTATGCAGACAGTGGTACATTTTTTACCCCCAATGGTGAGCTCGGGATAGCCCTTCATGAGATGCACGACGTGTCGGGCCTGCCTTTAGGAGACTTCCCGTACGAGGAGTACGTTCCTGGCCAAGAAGAGATCGACCAGCTTTCAAACCACTCCCCTTCGGTGGTCGAGACCCTATGGGAATTGCTCTGTCAATATCATATATGCCTCAATACTTTGGGGGCGGTCGACCACAAAGGTAAGAAGAAAAGGGCCCCGGGGATCAGCCACAAGAATTGGGCTGACTATTTATTCCCCGAGAATGATGTTAAAGGAAGGCCTGCTCTGCCGCTGAGTGAATGTGACCAGGCTGAAGGGCCTGCTCTGCCGCTGAGCGAATGTGACCAGGCTGAAGTGGAAAAGAGGATGGCCGAAGGGGAAGCCACCATAGTTCTTGAGTGTGATGAGGGCGGGTTCAAATCCGGAACGGTCTTCCACTCGTTTCATCACCAGGCCCAGTCCCCTATTTCCAGTAAGGCTTTGTTTGTGGGGTACCTCATGTTGTGGCTGAAGAGGTGTGTGATCCCCACTCATTCTTTTGAGGTGCTTCCTGTGGAGGTAGTGTATCCTGCGGTTTGCTTAGCCCATGGGAAGTCCTACTCCTTGGTGTCGGCGATGATAGCGTGCATCCATCGGGGACTCCGCACCCTAACGACCTAATTTTGCCGTGTATCGACTATCGATGAGGGGGAAGGAGAGGTTATCAGGACCCCCAACCCTAGGGTGGGGCTGCCGTATACTTATTTGATGGCGTGGTTCGCATACCACTACGAGTGCTTGATGAGTGCCCCAGCGACTCTTCAAGGAGACAAGTTTGTCCCATTCGTTCAGCGCCTGGAAAGGTGCTCTTGGAAATGTAAGGACATCCCCGATGCACGGAAGACGCTCTCTCATTTTGGGCATTATAACTTTCGCCGTTTTTTCCCTTACTTTAGTGGGGGAGGATATGGGGAATCTCTTAGGGATGTGTCGACGGCAGACTATCACACAGTTCTCTCCTGTGGTGCTTTTCGATGGTTGGTGAACATCCGGCCGGGGTATCATGTCCTGTGAACGGGCTCTACGTGCTATCTCGAGCCGTATGTCCCTTGTAGGTTTGCCCGCCAGTTCGGGTACGACCAATTATATGTGGGCAATGCTAATCCCCGTCTGCACTTCGAAGGGGGGCTGGTGGATGGAGCTTGTGGATGGTTCTGGACTCATGCCGGTGGTACCCATGCTCGTTTTGAAATACCCGCGAAGGATCATGACTTACACCATACACTCCTGTATTGCCGGTGGTACCGGGTGCCAGCGCTAATCCCGATGGCTTCTGGTTCCAGAGCTCGTGTCTGGCGGAGCACGGGCGTCGCCCGAGGGGGGCTTCTCATGCTTCGAGGCGGAGGGGGCGTCAGACCACCAAGGAGTGGTTCTTAGAGGATCCTTTTGAAGACCCTGAGGGTGACGACGTGGGTATGGATGAGCCCGAGGCGCCCGAGACGCGAGCTCCTTCTCCTAGTCTTCCGTCGGACCCTTCTAGCGAACGGAGGGAGCCTGTCGAGTTAACCCGGGCGAGTGAGCATCTGGAACAAGCCCGGAGCGCGATTGCCAGACGGATGGGGATGCCCCTTCTATCTCCGAGCAGTTCGCTGCTCTCTAAACGGCAGCAGGAAGCGGCGGCCGAAGGCTCCAGAGCAGAAGCGGCCAAGAAGGCCCGTCGTGAAGGGAAGGTCGAGATTACTCCCCCATCGTGTCAGAGACGGTTCTGGTGACCCCGAAGGACGCCCCTCCACAGCCTGATGTGAGGCCTCCGGCGGGGGCTTCGGCGGCTCCTACGTCCGCACCAGGAGGTAACCTTTTAGTGTGGTATCCTTGTGTACGAAGTCAGGTCCGCACTCTCTGATTGTTTATATTGAATCTGTGCAGATGCAGTCGAGAGAGTGATCTCCATTCCTTCTGACGAAGAGGAGGGGAGTGAAGACAGAGTAGAACTCGGGGGTTCAGGTAAGCGTAGGCTTTAGCGTTGTTGATCCTTCTGTGCCAGAGGGTTTTTGTTAATGTTCCCCTTAAACTTGCAGCCGACCCCTTGTAGGCATTGAAAATGGCCTATAGGTCTCCACGAAAGACTCAGTGTTGAAGAACGATGATGAACGTCACTATCCGTTTCACAGGAGTTCGATTGATGTCGGTGAACGCTTGAAGTGAATCGACAAACTAACAGAATTTTGGAATAACGAAGGTACAGGCTAATCGGGAGCCCCGCGATGTTTACAAAAGGAACAACACCCTTCGTGTCTCATTCGTTCTACAGATGATCCAACCATCGAAACTGATAGAACTCCTCATCTGCTTTCCAACGCACTTCGAATCACTCAAATTCGAGTTCGGACGAAGAATTCACAGCGAAAGCGGACAAATACACCATAACGGAGTGTCTCAGACCAACGAGACACCCTAAGGTGTCTCGGCTAAGGCCGAGACACCCTAGGGTGTCTCGGCTCAGGTGGAGACACCCCGGGGTTGTTAGGTCTCATGTTATGAGCCTACATCTTCTAATCTTTTTTTGATGATTACAAACAATTCCTAATATTGTTTGTCTAGTGTTTATGTTTCTTATTAGGTATTCTAGATAAACAATGTGTTGGAGGATGGATGGAATTGCGCATTCACGATCATATCCAATGGAGGTTGGCGGAGTAGTGGTTGAAGCCTTGCAATTCATGTTAAAGATCCAAGTCAAGCTTCATCCATGTATACTAAGATAGAGCTTCGTTGAAGATCACAAGCTTGGGTATATTTAGTTTAGATTTTTATACTTGTGTGTTAATACTTTAAGCTCATATTATTCACACACACGTATTTGTTGATTTTATCAAAATATAGGTGTTTTTGTGAAAACATTATTTTATTAGTTTATAGACTTTAATATCAGTTTATACATAGTTTATAAAGTTCATAAAATCATTTTGTTGAGTTTCAAAAGTTTGTTTAAATCAAATGTCAAAAACATGTATGTTTCCTTTTCATGTTTTTGAACATATTTGAAAAATGATGAGTTTTCACTATTGGGGAATGCAATTCTAAAAATTCTTTTTGTAACATGTTTATTATCATGTTTATAAACATTTCCCAAAGTTTCATAATTTTTAGAATTTATTTGTTATTTTTAAAGGCACTTTTAAAATTAGTTTTTTCAACATGAACAGTGCCTGTGCACGTTTATAAGTCGACTTATAAACCCTGACAAGTCGACTTATGAACTCCTCTGGAAAGTGCATTTCTTTTCTGCTGAGTCGACTTATTCACGAACACAAGTCGACTTATGATAAGTCGAATGCAAGTCGACTTATGATAAGTCGAATACAAGTCGACTTATGAAGTGTTGCACAGTTATGTATTTTCGATCAGTTTACAAAATAAATTATTTCTCTCAAATGGGAAATCGTATTTAAGAAATTCTTTTTCTAAAATGTTCATATACATGTTTAGAAGCTTTCCTAAAAATTTCACGATTTTTGGAGTTGTTTTACTATGCCCAATTGATTTTACAAAATCTTGTATGTCAACAGATTTCGGAAACTGTATGTCTGTGTTCAAACATTTATTTCTCTCAACTGGGAAATGATTTTTCATAAATTCTTTCTCTAACATGTCATTATACATGTTTAGAACCTTCCCACAAAATTTTATAATTTTTGGAGCTGTTTTACTATTTTTAATTGATTTTACAAAGCCAGATACGTAAGTTTCCAGAATGCTGGATTTTGGGGTACTTTGGTCTTTTCACCCTATAACGGCTATAAACGGCTATAAACGGCTAGTTTTTGTTTTGGGGTGTTTTTGGCTGATGTTTTGGGTTGTTATAAATACCCCATTGCATTCAACTCTCCAATTAACTAAGAGAAAAGTTTTAAAGAAGTTTTTAAGTTTGTTTAAGGTTTCTAAGTGTGTTTAAGAGTTTGGTTTGTGAAGATAATTTCATGAGGGCTTGAGGAGATAATCTTTGGTGTTTGGGCTTCAAATCATATCTCTCTCACTCTTGTCATTTATTGGAGAAGTTTTCTAAACTCAATCTAGCTTTACATTTTATTGTTTAATTATCATTTTATTAAGCTAGTGTTTATATTGAGTTTAGTTGATTTTATTTATCTCTTTGTTCACACACAACCTATTGAGCTTATTGTATTTTCATACTTAGTATAATTTGGGGTTGTGTGTTTGTGACATTGAGAGTGTGCTTAATTGAGTTCTCGCCTTGTATTAGAGAACAAATCCTTTGTTGTGAGCTTTCATTGTGAGATCACTTGTATTACACTAGTACACCAATAGGAGTGTGTGGTGAGAGACGGGGTTGTCCCAAGAGTAGTGGTGTCGGTAGCCTAGAGAGAGGTGATAATTCCGAGCACTTGAGGGAGACACGGGCTAGAGACCAACACTTGAGGTTGTGGTTAGTGTAGTTACATTGTGAGTGTTGTAGAGTTTTCGGTTAGCTAGAAAACCGAGTGTGTAGAGAAGTTCCGGCTTCCAAACCGGGTGTGATAGTGGAGATCTCCTCGAGGTGAGGAGCGGGGACGTAGGTCAGGCGGACCGAACCTCGTGAACATATTGTTTTGTTTGTGATTGCATTGGCGCACTTTTATATTCGTGCTTATTATTCATATTGCCTTTGTCAATTACACATTGTTTATATTCCCACTATCTTATGTTGTTTGTTTCACCCTTGTATTAGTTGTATATCCTTGCATATATATCTTGTCATATATCATTCTTGCTAGGATATTTGTCAATAAGTTTAAATTGGCATAAATCGGATTAGATTAGCATAAACCCTATTCACCCCCCTCTAGGGTTCCTTCCTAGTGGCATTAGGGTACCGGGGTGTCTCCAACGCAGAAAATGGCCTTTATGCTATTTTAACCGCCCGCAACCACCTCAAGCCTATAAATACAAGCCTTAGACCCTCATTTTTTAGATCTGGAGTTTTGGAGAATTGGCGAAGCCCTGCCGGACTGAAGAGTGATCGAGTTCTTCAATGCAAGAGATCGAGAGTCATCAGATCTGCATCACCCGTACCCGATCCTTAGGATTATCCCGTTGTGGTAATTCTAAGAAGAGCAATCACCTCGCTTTTATCGAGATAGGCGCTTCTGTTTCTAGATCTCCTCACGGATCGACGAAGCTCTGAACCTGATCTGACTGCCAGGTAGTCCACGGATATCGACATCCCCGTCATAGACTAACGACCCACGCAAGCAAGAGACGACGAACGGATCTTGTGTTATTTTTGAGAAAGTTGTAATTTTTCATCTTTTCTTTTGATTAAGATCTGAATTCTTTGTAAAGACTAATATTATAATAAGTTCAGCAATGAAAGCAACTTTTACCGAAAACAAATTGGCGACCACAGTGGGAGCCAACAGCCTCGCTGCCGAGGCTGTCGTGACGCAACCGGCATTCAAGCTCCCGGTGAATGAAGAGATCGAATACGAGTTCGATCAACAAAAGTTTGAAGAGTACCTCTCTTCCTCGTCCTCCAGATCCGCCTCTTCAAACAGGCGCAGGAAGGCATCCTCTTCCAGAAATGTTCGCGGGACCTCCGGCTCGAAGATCCAAGATCCCCTTGTCGCTGCTACACCTGCGCCCCGTGACGTCCCTGCAGCGTCCAAAGAGGTTAAAGCTGCAGATCCGGACCTCTCATCCGCCGTGAAGGTAACTGCTGAAGGTGCTCCAGCTTTGTCGAAGAGGGCGCGCCAAAGACGTCGTCAACGCCTCGCCCGACAATTGGCCAAGGCTGCAGAGTCGATGGACGGGGTCCGTTACACAGAGGACCTGAAATCAAGGCAGCGCCAAGAACAACAACGGCGAACCGCCAACCTCTCCTCTAAGGCGGAGACAAACGAATGGGTTCGCGTCAAGAAGAATTGCTCCACTCTCGAGGAACGAATCAAGAAACACAGCGCATTGCTCGCGCACGCCCGAGTCCTTCTGCAGAAAGCGGAAGAGATGTAGAAAGAAGAGACGATCAAAAAGCCGCCTACACATAAGCAGGTTTGGGTGCCAAAGACAAAACCAGCACCTAAGGCAAAAGTGGACGGAGTTATCGTCCAGCCTACTTCAAATCCAGATCCCGTTTCCCCTGTCCCCGTACCTCCGACGGAGTCAGGAAAGAACGTGGGTCCCACAAGATCCAGAATTCCTTTGAAGGGTCGTCTCGGTCCTTTACCCGAAAATCGAGGTAAAGCACCTGTCAAGGAGCGATTGGGACCATTGAAAGGTCCACAAATGACAAACCAGACTGGGGGTCGTACCAATCCCCCTAAGAAAGATAACAGAGGGAAAGCCCCTGTTACCAACCGCATTGGATTGCGAGTCGAAGTTCAAGAGCCCGTTAGGTTTTCACGCTCGCAGAAGCGTAAACTTGAACGTGCGACTTTTGAAAACGCTAATAAAGCGTCATATCCCCAGAGGGAAGCACATTCGTCGGATGATGATGGTGTCATACCTAGGAAGTCATGCCGGCACTCTATGGGTTGCTCCAGTTATTAAACTGACGAGGTGTACTATAGAGCCGAGAGTGCGGGTAAGAGAGACGATCAAGACACGGAGTCTCACTGTCCGTGTGCCAACATAATCAAGGCGGTATTGTCAGAATGCTGCTGTTCTAAAACCCCAAGGAGAGTTTCGGTGTTCGAGAGAATTTCCACCAGAACGTCTGAGACCAAGCCAAGGTGTTTTCGTAGGAAGAAGCCCGTCCACCAAGATGATGAATTTCCAGAAGTGTCCGTCAATATGACCGGCAGAGGGAAATCGACACGACACTTTAGCCCAGATCAGTTTGCCGAAGTATCCCAGCGTATGACTCGGTTGCGATCAGGGACCAATAGGCGAAAGAATTACCAAAAGATGCAAAAGGGACTTCCTTTGGAAGAGGAGGTGTCTGATGCTGGTTCAGATTCTTACTCGGCTATAGCGTCCGATGACACGGCATCGAGTGCGGGACAATCCTACGAGTCATTTATGATCAGCACCGAACAAGTAACCAAGATGCTTGAAGAGGCCCTGACTAAGCAGAAGGAAAGTTTCAAGTTCGAGATGGAGATGGCCATGCAGCAGATGAGAGAGATGCATGACCAGCAAATCGCGGCACTGACAACTCACCAAGGAGAACCCGATCGTCGCAATAATCCGAATCAAGATGAGAATGAACGGGAAGAGGATAATGTCAATATCCCTCCTGTCAACAACAGTAACGGAGGCGGTCCCTTGGATGATAATGCGAAGGAGGACCACGTTACCTCTCCCCGAAGCCACTTGAAGCCAGATACGAGTGAAGACAAGAAAATGAAGGACTTGGAGAGCAAAATCAACGCGTTGATGAATGCTCAAGAAGTGAAGAAGTCCGGCATACCATGTTCATACCCAAGGGAGTGAGAATCAATTCCATATCTGACAAAGTTCAATTTAATCAACTTCACGCTGTTTGATGGAAAGGGTTCCCCTACCCAACACTTAATATATTTTAAGTCTTATTTAGGAATAATCTTTGGGAATGAACCCTTAATGGTGCGGTCATTCGTTGGGACTCTTCGCAGAGCAGCCTTCGATTGGTACCGTCGCCTCAAGCCGGGGAGTATTAGCAGTTGGGATGACATGGAAGATATGTTTCTAACAAATTTTTTCGATGACGACTCCGAGATTTCGATCGGTACACTATTTGACGAGAAGCAAAAAAATGGTGAGACGGTCGAAAACTTCGTGAAGAGATTCCGAAACAAAGCAATGAACTGCAGAGATCCGGTCAGCGAAGACTTTATTCTTGAGACTTGTCACAATAATCTTTCATTGGACATCCTCGAAGCTATGGGAATGGCACCACCAAAGACCTGGAAGGACTTGAAGGTGCGAGGAGAACGAGCCGAACGATTCCTTAAAAGGAAGAAGGACGAAAGAGGTCAAACGGCACATAATCCTCCACAACAGAACTTTGTCCCTAAGGGTAAGGGAAAGGCACAAGCGAATGCAGTGGACGCGAACCAAACATTCGAGGTGCAAGCGCAACCGCAGCAGCAGCAGCAGAAGGCGCCTCAACAATCAAGGTGGCAACAACAGCCCCAAAAGCAAAAGGGCTCGGAGCCGAAATTCCCAAAGGTCTATTCATTCAAAGAGGATGAAGTTCCCGGTATTTTCAAATACCTTATAGAGAACAACAAAATCAAGTTGCCTCCGGTCCAAGATCAGGAAGATGCTAAAAGAATTAATGATCCAAAGTATTGTGCAATCCATAGAGCGGTGCATCATCCTACCAAGGCATGCTACGCCCTCAAGGACAAAATTCAGGCTTTAATCGATGTTGGGGTCATTACTATGAAGCAACCTAAGGAGAAGAAGGTGGGTGCGAATGCAGTGTCGATCAGCTTCGGATCCATTCCCCTGAATTGGTTCCAACATGAGCCGGTAATAAATGCAGCAGTTAAGACGGTGAACGATGATCCTCACAAACAACGCCAGAAAGGACTTATACCACACATAGCCCCGAATGGCGAGGTTCTTTGGGTTCATCCGGATTTGATTAGGGATGAACAATGGACTAGAGCCTCTTCCAAGAAAAGGTCAAAAGGAAAAGGGAAGTCTTGTTATGGAGCTTCTGCTTTTCCAGGAGAAGACGACGAAGAAATTCCCGCCTTCCCGCTTTCTGAAGATGAGCAGGAGGCCTTTGTAACCCGGAGTGGGAATGAATATCACTACAAATATCCGGATGCTTCTGAGCAACTGGCTAAGCAGGGGGGAACCAAAACCGTTCCCTCCAAGACATTAGCAGAACTGGGAATTGTCACAACTCCCCCAACACTTGTAGCTACGGAGAAAGTCCAGCAAAAGGAGAAAGGGAAAGAGCCTGTACGCCAAGAAGCCCAAAACCCGAGGCAGTCTCGATTCAATCATCCGATTAGGAGAGACAAACCGGGAAGTACAAGCTCTCCGCCCCATTTCGACATCATGGCGCAGTTAGCTAATATACCAGCTAGGATAACCCTATACGAATTATTGCGTCTTTCAAAGGACACAAGGAAAGCACTACAAGAAGCCTTGAGTCACTCTAAAGCCTTCCTGACTCGAATCAAGCCGTCTGCTGAAGAACCAGAGTCGTCAGTTCAACACTGCAATCTCGCGGCACATCATTTTCCCTGTATTTCCTTTACCAAAGAAGACATGTAGACGAAGAACTCAAAGCATGATCGACCTTTGTACTTCACCGGTCACATCGGCTCCAGCGTAGTCAACCGGATCCAAGTCAATCCGGGTTCCACTGTCAGTATTATGCCATTTCGATTGATGCATAATCTCGGAATATCGACTAGCAAGCTAGCTTCCACGGGCACTACGATCTACGGATTCAACACCAGTGGATCTAGACCCTTGGGAAAGATTCGAATCAAATGCCAGATCGGGGACTTGAAGTCGGAGGTTACCTGCTATGTAATTGACGTGGAAACCTCCTATAACTTACTATTGGGTCGACCTTGGATCCACGGTAGCCTTATAGTCCCGTCAACTCTGCACCAATGCCTCAAGTATGTGGACACAAATAATGAAGTTAAGACGGTGGTCGCGGATAAGCAACCGTTTAAAGGGTTGGAGAATTATTTCACTGATTCCCTTTTATACGGTGCTGAATCTGATACTGAACCATCGGCCCAAGGGACGGACAGCGGGGATGAAGCTGATACCGAAGCTGGGTTTGATTATGATGGTGGTTTTGTATTAAATGACATTGTACCCATTGTAATCAATCTTGACGATGAAGAATCATCGGAAAGTAGTTGTAATTGGTAACTTACCGAAGAACTATCAATAAACGATGATTTATAGTACTTGATGTGTCTTGATAATGTCACTAAAGGGCTTTATGATAACCCTGACTTGTATATGCCACTTCAATCATTTTGCATGACGAAAAAGCAGGTACAAGACCCGTGCGAAACGACGCTAGTCATCCCTGCAGGGACAGGAGGCGGGAAAGAAGTCGTCTACGGTAAAGGAAAAGAATCTCCGATACTCGACCACTTTTTGGAGGAGGAAGACGATGATGATAAACCTACTCCTCATCTATTCAGGTATAATACGAAAGCGCGCAATATGATGGAAAAGTATGGATATGATTTCACGCTAGGAGAGGGTCTTTGCTTTGGTCGAGGTCCGCGAGCTCCGCCTCGAATGGCTTATGTACCGAAAGGAAAACCCGATGATTATTATCGTCACAAAAGAGGTCTAGGTTATGTCTCCTCATCTGACGACGAGTGTTGCTGGCAAGTCATTGATCAAATTGCTAACAAAGCTAGAAACGGATATTCTTCTGACTCTTCGGCTTGGGATTCCGATGCTAGTCTTGGTGAAATGTTTAAAAAGCTAATGTCGAACATGGCTACGGTTGATCCAGTGACAATAGAAGAAGACGATCAGATGCCGACTTAGGAAGATCCTTGGGTTCATCACTTAAACATGCAGTACGGTGATAGGTTCGAACAAAGAGAACCTCCTACCGAAGATCAAGTAGTCCAAGTGAATATGGGAAGCGAGGAAAATCCGAAGCCGATATTCATTAGCGACAGTCTCCTACCCGAGGAGAAAGAGGAGTTAATCTCTCTTATCAGGGAGTACATCGATGTATTCACTTGGAACTATGAGGACATGCCAGGACTCGATCTGAATGTAGCAGTGCATCATCTCAATATTAAGCCAGATGTCAAACCTATCAAACAACAACAATGACGGTTCCGTCCGCAGATGATGGAGGCAATCGAGGCAGAAGTTAAAAAGCTTATTGACTCGGGCTTCGTTAGGGAAGAGCAACATCCCGAGTGGCTTGCCAATATTGTCCCGGTCCTTAAGAAGAACGGGAAAATCAGGGTTTGTATTGACTTTAGAGACCTCAACGCTGCCTGTCCAAAAGATGATTTCCCCCTACCCATCACAGATGTTATCATCGATAATACGTGTGGGTTCGAGAGGATGTCTTTCATGGATGGTTTCTCTGGTTATAATCAAATAAAGATGCATCCAGATGATGAAAAGCATACCGCGTTTAGAACACCCCTGGCGTTTTCTACTACACGGTTATGCCCTTCGGCTTAAAGAATACAGGTGCTACTTATCAGCGAGCCATGTTAAAAAAATTTTAGGAGCATCTTCGGAAGACTGTCGAATGCTACGTGGATGATTTGGTCGTGAAAAATCGTGATAAGAAAGATCACATTAAGGACTTGAAGACCATGTTCGACTTGATGCGAGCCCATCAATTGAAAATGAATCCTACCAAGTCTTTCCTCGGAATGTCCAGTGGTAAATTCCTAGGATTCGTCGTTACCACCAAAGGTATTCACATCGACCCTGATAAAGTAAAGGCGATTAATGAATTGCAACCGCCGAGAAACCTCAAGGAGCTCAGAGGATTGCAAGGGCGATTAGCTTATATCCATCGGTTCATCTCGAACCTTTCAGAAAAATGCCAACCGTTCTCCATGCTCACAAAGAAGGGCGTGTCATTCGTATGGGACGACGCTTGTCAAAAGGCATTCGAGAGTATTAAAGAATATCTATCAAAACCTCCCGTACTCGTCGCACCAAAATCAGGCAAACCGTTCTTGATTTATGTCAAGGCGACGAGCCACTCATTAAGTACATTACTCGCACAAGATGACGATAACGGTCATGAGCAGGTAGTATATTACTTGAGTCGGACCTTGGTAGGTGCCGAATCCCGATATCCTATCATCGAAAGAGAATGTCTCGCCTTGGTGTTCGCAATTCAGAAAATGCGGCATTATCTAGTGGGACAGACTATTTATGTTATCTCCAAAGTTAACCCAGTCCGAGTATTCATGACACAACCAGCTTTCATGAACTGGCAATTAGCAAAATGGGCCTTGCTCTTGTCCCAGTACGACTTACATTTTAAACAACAGAAGTCAGTAAAAGGACAGGCCACTTGTGATCTCCTGGCGGCTAATCCAACTACAGATACCGCCGAGGTATATGACGACCTACCCGATGAAACTCACGAAGTCAACGTAACTTCCCATCAACAGGTATGGAGTTTGTATTTTGATGGTGCCTCTCGGGCAGTTAATATGGCAAGTGCTCCTGGATGTTCTAAGGTTTCCTCCGGAGTTGGAGTTGTGTTAGTTTCTC